>WNWK01004817.1:92500-131849 GCA_009830355.1 Cherax destructor
GATGACTTGATGGGGATATAGGATTGGCTAAAGACTAACCAATGGGAAAGGAGTTGGACCTTGAAGTATACTTACTGAGAACTGGACTTTAGAGGGAATTTTTTTTGTGATTAGCTCCTTGCTAGTTTTATCACTCCTATTTCTAATTCATCTCTTCATTGGTGTTATATTCACACTCTCAACATTTACATTCTCTCCTGATCCTCATGTACATCCATATTTGGATATAATTCTCGTGTTATCCTTCCGTAGTCAGAGCCTCTCGGAAATACTTTCGATACGAGGATCGATTTTAGGGTCGTGTGTTCAGGAGTGCTCTCTGATTCTCTAAAAATCTGCTGTATTCCATATTTTGTTCCTCTCCTGTGCACTCAGTGATTCCCTTTGCTATGTTATGGCATTTTATTGTGAACTGATAAAGTTCCTGGGGACGGGGCGAAACTTCTTCGTAGTAATATTCCATAATTTGTTATTTATGGTCTTGTTTACCTACTGTTCATAAGGTCTACTATTGTTTAACCTTTTCTTTATTCCTCCTCAGTTATTGTTCTGTGTTATTCGTCTTCGAATAACACATGTGCAACAGTTGGGTACCATTATTTTTGAGACGTTTCGCCTACATAGTAACCTTCTTCAGTGTAAATACAAAGGTTTGCTATGGAGACAACAAAAGCAGTGGAGATGTAAAGATGTGGATCAGTCCGTCAACCTTGAAGATTTTGAGGTGGTCAGTCCCTCAGCTGGAAAAAAACAGTTGAACTCCATAGTTTGGAACAAGATGAAGTTGAGGAATGGCTGGGTGATTTACCGGAGGTTGGCCCTCGGCATGGGTCTTTTATCAGATGGCGACCCGTCTAAAGCTCAAGCTTAAGGTAGGTACTATTGGTCAGGAAGCAGGACAAGTGTTTCCTGACGCGGGTGTTAGTCATGTGATGACCCGCCACTTGACTTCCACTAAGCCTGAAGCATGAGAATGGAGTCTTGTATACTGCCGGAGGTGAGGTGTGGAGAATCTCCATAACACAGGAGGTTGGGGGCCCACTAGTAGGAACAAGAACGTAAGAATTGAAGCTGAACTCTTCTCCAGACTGTATTCGACTGATGAATTGAATACTTGTGCAACACTTAGGTTCTTTGTTCTGGAAACGTTTCGCCAACCAGCGGCGTTTAGTTCAATACAGAGAAGAATTATAAAGATCAGATGGAGTTTGAGGTGATCAGTCCCTCAGTCTGGAGTCGACGTAATCAGTCCAGGTGTTGCACATGTGTCTAATTCACCATCATGTCTATTCTCTGCTCTATTTGTGTACGTCGACTGAAGAAGCCTACCGTGTAGACGAAACGTTTCGACAGTAAAATTACTCAACTCTTGCACGTATCTTACACATACAATAAGATCACAGTAAACAGGTGGTATCACAGTGCTCAGAACAACCACTGTGAACAAAACAGCCACTGTAAACAAAACAGCCACTGTGAACAAAACCTCTGTGAACAAAACCTCTGTGAACAAAACAATCACTGTGAACAAAACCACTGTGAACAAAACAATCACTGTGAAGAAAACAATCACTGTGAACAAAACAATCACTGTGAACAAAACAATCACTGTGAACAAAACAACCACTGTGAACAAAACAATCACTGTGAACAAAACCTCTGTGAACAAAACCTCTGTGAAAACAAAACAATCACTGTGAACAAAACAATCACTGTGAACAAAACCACTGTGAACAAAACAATCACTGTGAACAAAACAACCACTGTGAACAAAACAATCACTGTGAACAAAACAATCAATGTGAACAAAACAACCACTGTGAACAAAACAGCCACTGTGAACAAAACCTCTGTGAACAAAACAATCACTGTGAACAAAACAGCCACTGTGAACAAAACAATCACTGTGAACAAAACAATCATTGTGAACAAAACAACCACTGTGAACAAAACAGCCACTGTGAACAAAACCTCTGTGAACAAAACAATCACTGTGAACAAAACAGCCACTGTGAACAAAACAATCACTGTGAACAAAACAATCAATGTGAACAAAAAACCACTGTGAACAAAACAACCACTGTGAACAAAACCTCTGTGAACAAAACAATCACTGTGAACAAAACAATCAATGTGAACAAAACAACCACTGTGAACAAAACAACCATTGTGAACAAAACCTCTGTGAACAAAACAACCACTGTGAACAAAACAACCACTGTGAACAAAACAACCACTGTGAACAAAACAGCCACTGTGAACAAAACCTCTGTGAACAAAACCTCTGTGAACAAAACAATCACTGTGAACAAAACAACCACTGTGAACAAAACAACCACTGTGAACAAAACAACCACTGTGAACAAAACAGCCACTGTGAACAAAACCTCTGTGAACAAAACCTCTGTGAACAAAACAATCACTGTGAACAAAACAATCACTGTGAACAAAACCACTGTGAACAAAACAATCACTGTGAACAAAACCACTGTGAACAAAACAATCACTGTGAACAAAACAATCAATGTGAACAAAACAACCACTGTGAACAAAACAGCCACTGTGAACAAAACCTTTGTGAACAAAACAACCACTGTGAACAAAACAGCCACTGTGAACAAAACCTCTGTGAACAAAACAATCACTGTGAACAAAACAATCAATGTGAACAAAACAACTACTGTGAACAAAACAATCAATGTGAACAAAACAACTACTGTGAACAAAACAACCACTGTGAACAAAACCTCTGTGAACAAAACAATCACTGTGAACAAAACAGCCACTGTGAACAAAACCTCTGTGAACAAAACAATCACTGTGAACAAAACAACTACTGTGAACAAAACCTCTGTGAACAAAACAATCACTGTGAACAAAACAGCCACTGTGAACAAAACCTCTGTGAACAAAACAATCACTGTAAACAAAACAACCACTGTGAACAAAACCACTGTGAACAAAACAATCACTGTGAACAAAACAATCACTGTGAACAAAACAATCACTGTGAACAAAACAATCACTGTGAACAAAGCAACCACTGTGAACAAAACAATCACTGTGAACAAAACCTCTGTGAACAAAACAATCACTGTGAACAAAACCTCTGTGAACAAAACAATCACTGTGAACAAAACAATCACTGTGAACAAAACAATCACTGTGAACAAAACAGTCATTGTGAACAAAACAATCACTGTGAACAAAACAACTACTGTGAACAAAACAATCACTGTGAACAAAACAATCACTGTGAACAAAACAATCACTGTGAACAAAACAACCACTGTGAACAAAACAATCACTGTGAACAATACAGTCACTGTGAACAAAACAAACACTGTGAACAAAACAACCACTGTGAACAAAACCACTGTGAACAAAATCACTGAACAAAACAATCACTGTGAACAAAACAATCACTGTGAGCAAAACAACCACTGTGAACAAAACAATCACTGTGAACAAAACAATCACTGTGAACAAAGCAACCACTGTGAACAAAACAATCACTGTGAACAAAACCTCTGTGAACAAAACAATCACTGTGAACAAAACAATCACTGTGAACAAAACAATCACTGTGAACAAAACAATCACTGTGAACAAAACAATCACTGTGAACAAAACAGTCACTGTGAACAAAACAATCACTGTGAACAAAACAACTACTATGAACAAAACAATCACTGTGAACAAAACAATCACTGTTACAAAACAATCACTGTGAACAAAACAACCACTGTGAACAAAACAATCACTGTGAACAAAACAGTCACTGTGAACAAAACAATCACTGTGAACAAAACAACCACTGTGAACAAAACCACTGTGAACAAAACAATCACTGTGAACAAAACAATCACTGTGAACAAAACAATCACTGTGAACAAAACAACCACTGTGAACAAAACAATCACTGTGAACAAAACAATCACAGTGAACAAAACAATCACTGTGAACAAAACCACTGTGAACAAAACCACTGTGAACAAAACAATCACTGTGAACAAAACAATCACTGTGAACAAAACAATCACTGTGAACAAAAACAATCATTGTGAACAAAACAACTGTGAACAAAACAACCACTGTGAACAAAACAACTGTGAACAAAACCACTGTGAACAAAACCACTGTGAACAAAACAACCACTGTGAACAAAACAACCACTGTGAACTAAAACAACTGTGAACAAAACAACCACTGTGAACAAAACAACCACTGTGAACAAAACCACTGTGAACAAAACAACCACTGTGAACAAAACCACTGTGAACACAACAACCACTGTGAACAAAATAGTGAACGTTCAAACGCTTTCGTGATTTCTCACATTAGCAAAAGAGAAATAAAGATATCAATAAAGTGCTGCTTGGAAGTTCATTTTTTTCACAGTAGTTACGATGCATATCTTACTCATTTACTTGTCGGTATTGTTTCCCATTTTCATGACATCCTTCTCCCAGTTATCTTCCTCAGACTGACTTCTCTACTGACAGCAGATCCTTGGCTGTCTTGTCCTCGGCGCTGTCTGCTCTCCAATGACTTTCTGCACAAAATAAGATTTCTCTCTCTTATTCCTCCTTGCTGCTTTCACCTTTTCTGTCATCCCTTTCACTAGCATTGCCCTTTCAGCCCCCTTTTTTCATTTTCTCTTGCTTCTTTTTCTAGCTTTCTAACTTCGTCTTCCGGGCGCTTTCATTGCTTTTCTACATATTTAGTATTTTCGTAATATTTTTCTCTGTGAGTTCAACCTTGTTAAATGAATTTCAGCCTTTTGTGAGTCAAGGAGAAATTCTTAGTTCTTGTGAGTTGTGATCTAGACCCACGAGTGTCATGAGTACAGCACCAGCACCACAGCAGCTGGCAAGATAGAAGCAGCATCACAGCAGCTGGCAAGACATCAGCTGCAGCTGGCTGAGGCGTCTCTCATCAGCCACTTCAATAGTTAGAGTCAATTATGTACATTAATTACTCCCAACTGCTCATTGGCGTGTGTGTGTGTGTGTGTGTATTCACCTATTTGTGGTTGCAGGGGTCGATTCATAGCTCCTGGAACCACCTCTTCACTGATCGCTACTAGGTCCTCTCTCTCCCAACTCCATGAGCTTTCATACCTCGTCTTAAAACTATGTATGGTTCCTGCCTCCACTACGTCACTTCCCAGAGTATTCCACTTCCTGACAACTCTGGTTTAGCGCTTCTATTTGATTATAATAATAATAACCTGACAACTCTATCACTGAAGAAATGCTTCCTAACATCCCTGTGACACATCTGAGTCTTCAACTTCCAATTATGACCCCTTGTTTCTGTGTCCCCTCTCTGGAACATCCTGTCTCTATCCACTTCGTCAATTCCTCGCAGTATTTTATTTGTCGTTATGTCTTCCCTAACCCTCCTGTCCTCCAGTGTCGTCAGGCCGATTTTCCTTAACCGTAGGACACACCCCTTAGCTCTGGGCCTAGTCTTGTTGCAAACCTTTGCACTTTCTCTAATTTTCTGACGTGATTGGCTAGGTGTGAATTCCAAACTGGTGCTGCCTACTCCAATATGGGCCTGACGTACACGGTGTACAGTCTTGAACGATTCCTTACTGAGGTATCGGAGCACATCTCCTCAGGAGATGTGCTCGGTATTATACTCACCCCAAGATCCTTTTCTTGAGTGAGGTTTGCAGTCTTTGGCCACCTAGCGGTCTTCTTTGCCCTGCCCCGATCTTCACGACTTTGCATTTTGCGTGGTTAAATTCGAGGAGCCAGTTGTTGGACCAGGCTTACAGCCTGTCCAGGTCTCTTTGTAGTCCTGCCTGATCCTCATCCGATTTAATTCTCCCCATTAACTTCACATCTAGGACTGATCCCTGTGGAACCCCGCTCGTCACAGGCGCCCACTCTGACACCTCGTCACGTACCATGACTCGTTGTTGCCTCCCTGTCATGTATTCTCTAATCCATTGCAGTGCCTTTCCTGCTATGCGTGCCTGATCTTCCAGCTTCTGCACTAATCTCTTGTGAGGAACTGTGTCGAAGGCCTTCTTGCAGTCCAAGAAGATGCAATCAACCCACCCTTCTCTCTAGTGTCTTACTTCCGTTACCTTGTCATAACACTCCAGTAGGTTTGTGACACAGGATTTCCCTTCCCTGAAACCGTGCTGGTTGTCATTTACAAGCTTGTTCCTTTCTAGGTGCTCCACCAATCCCGTTTGTGTATTTCGGTTAAGGTTTTCATAATATCCTTATTGGTCTTCTCATTTCTAATTTGCTTAGTTTGTTAGTATTTCAATGTCTCATTGACTTATTCCATCTACTAGTTTCCTGATGTGTTCCTTTGCTCTGTGTCCTCCTTATGGTGTCCCGTAGTTCGGGTGGTAGCACACTCAGCTCTCACATTGAGGTACGTGGTTCGATACCGGTACTGGTGGAAACATTGTGACGTGATTTGTTACACCCGCTGTCCATGTTCATCTAGCAGTGTGTTAGTCAACTTGGTGTTAGTTGACTGGTGTGGGTACCTGGGTATTAGTCGACTAGTGTGGGTCGCATCCTGGGACAAAATTGACCTAATTTGCCCGAAATACTCAACATAACAAGGGGCTTTCTATATAGTATTATGTCATTGATGTCAGCTATGGTCTGTATACCTTGTACATGTACTTGTAAAAGTAAAGATTATTATTATTGTTATTATTATTATTATTATTATTATTATTATTATTATTATTATTATTATTATTATTATTATTATTATTATTAACTTGAATAGTTTGTCTCTGTCTTATGAGTTATGATTATTTGTATCACTTACACAATCACGACAAGATGATGAATTAGACACATGTGAAACATCTGGGTATCTTTGTAGACGTTTCGCCATCCAGTGGCTTTATCAATACATGGACTGTAGAAATATATACAGAAGATAGTGGAAGACGATGTAATGAGTTCCTCAGTCTTGGAGAAGGTGATGAGCACCGTAGTCTTCATGACTATGATGCACAGACAGGAAGACTGGTGCTATACTGGTGACAGTCTTCCTGTCTGTTGTGATCATGTTGTGATCATGTCTCCTCTGAGTCTCCGGTTTCGTGAGGAAGTAACGTCGATCTTAACCCTCTCATCCCAGCCCTCGAATTTCAGGGACCTTCTATGTAGCAAATATCTGAATGTTTGCAAATTTCTTTGTATGGTTGATGAGTTGCTGGTTCCTTGCTATTGCCGCCTACCATATTTTTCAGTGTACTGTATACTTTTATAAATCTTGGGAGAGTTAGAACCTATAAAATACCGTCACGATAAAAAGATATACATTGGAAATAGATAACAAATTGGTTTCGAAAGACAAGTAAGCCAACACTAGGATGTATTTATTTGAAAACGTTTCGGTCCTGGGACTTTGATCACTTCTAACATACACATAATAATAATAATAATAATAATAATAATAATAATAATAATAATAATAATAATAATAATAATAATAATAATAATAATAATAATAATAATAATAATAATAATAATAATAATAATAATAATAATAATAATAATAATAATAATAATAATAATAATAATATAATAATCTTTATTTACTACAAGTACATGTACAAGGTATACAGACCATAGCTGACATCAATGTCATATTACTATATAGAAAGCCGCTTGTTATGCTGAGCATTTCCCGCAAATTAGGTCAGTTTTGTCCCAGGATGCGACCCACACCAGTCGACTAACACCCAGGTACCTATTTTACTGATGGGTGAGCAGGGACAGCAGGTGTCTTAAGGAAACACGTCCTAATGTTTCCACCCGTACCGGGGATCGGCCCCCGGACCTTAATGTGTGAGCTGAGTGCGCTACCAATGGAGCTACAGTACATACACGCGGAGACTGAGGTGTCTGTTTAACCTCTGTGTTCTAGAAGTGATCAAAGTCCCAAGACCGAAACGTTTTGTATTACATACAGTCAACTCTCTTAAAAGGCTCCTCAATACACTTCATTTTTTCATAAATACGTTAGTAAAAGTCCATCCAAATGCATCACCTGGGTAACTTTTTTTTGAAGGCGCCTCAGTAAGCATTGCCTTTATCAATTCAAAGATAATTGGAGGTGTTGAAACTGACGTTATTTTTTTTCCATGCAGTTCTCTGGTGTCTGTTTATTTGTTCTGTTATCCGTTGAACTTCCCTACCCGTCACTTTAGCCTGTTTTTATTGTTTGTAGATTCGTCTCGTGTGAGGGACAGTGTCAAGGGGGTTTATTCCTTAGGAATTTGCAATCCATCCGTCATTTTCATTCTTGGTTGATGATTATTATATCGGTTGTGGAATTTATTTAGGTTGACTCACGAAATCGTAATGACACGATTGCAAACAAACCATACCACGGGTGGGGTTCGAACCCGCGGTCAGAGAGTCTTATAACTTGTGACCGTCGCGTAAGCCACTGGGTCAGCTAGCTTCAATAAGATTCATCCAACTAGTTATATTTATACACCATAGGAAGGTTAGCATAGGCACCACTGTGTCCACAAATGCAAGTTTTTACCAACGAATCTCCAGCTAGCATGGCCGTGACGAACTCTAGCTCAAGTCCCCTCAAAGCCGTCAACATGACTCACGAAATCGTAATGACGCGATTGCAAACAAACCATACCACGGGTGGGTTGAACCCGGGTCAGAGAGTCTCAAACTCCAGACCGTCGCATAAGCCACTGGGCCAGCTAGCGGAGATTCGTCTGTAAAAACTTGCATTTGTGGACACAGTGGTGCCTATGCTAACCTTCCTATGGTGTAGAAATATAACTAGTTGGATGAATCTTATTGAAGCTAGCTGGCCCAGTGGCTTACGCGACGGTCTGGAGTTTTAAGACTCTCGGACCGCGGGTTCGAACCCCACCCGTGGTATTTTTTTTTCATTTAGGTTCGTAAGGGAAGCAGGGATTTTTTTCCTCTCTCAACCTATGTTGGTTTTCTGGGTGTTTTTCAAGTGATTTACTAATTTATTGATTTCTTACGGAGCGAAGAAGGTAATGATGCTGATCCGTGTCTGTAGTTTAGCGCCTCTTGTCGGTTCCATGTTTTTAAAGAAAACACCGGAAAAAAACACGGTGCGTAAGCCTCTAGGTCAGATAACTGAGCAGTTTCCTGCTCTCTGGGAGAGCTGTACCAGAAAACCACGACTACAGTTCAACTGATGAAATATGACACTGATATTTTATAAAAGATAATTACGAGTGTAGGCTTCCACAAGCAGTCAGTACAAGAATGTGAAGCTATGATGTACGTGTTAGGCTTCCGCAGAACGCTATAGTAATCTTGATACAGTGAAATCTACGTTTCATACGAGTCACTTTCCACTAGAACACCTCTTCGTCCAACTCGCTTTCCTAACAGTGATGTGTTGCTAATCCTCTTTATCATCCTGCATAGTGTCTCTACTTCTTCCTTCTCTATTATCGCGTCATTACGGTTTCGTGAGTCGGTTCCTTCTCTATAACTTGCAAGAGGTTTCTTGGTCCCATCCTAGTCCCATGGTGGGGGCTAGGATGAGGATGGTGGGGGCTAGAATGAGGATGGTGGGGGTTAGGATGATGATGGTGGGGGCTAGGATGATGATGGTGGGGCTAGGATGATGATGGTGGGAGCTAGGATGATGATGGTGCGGCTAGGATGACGATGGTAGGGGCTAGGATGATGGTAGGGGCTTGGTTTAGTGTAGTGTCAGGTAGGGTTGTAAGGGCGGGTGGGATTTTGTTTGTATGTATTGTTAGTGAGTTTCTCTCTCCCTACCTTGTAAAATTTGCTTTTGTTCACTTTTTTATTGTCTTTTATTGTCCACGGGTTTCGCCAGTCCTCTCCATATCTCCCTTCAGAAAAAAGTTTATTGAATTCAGTTGATTCTCTTAAAAAAACTGTGTGTGTTGTGTGTGTGTGTGTGTGTGTGTACTCACAGTTGTGTTAGGTGTGTTGTGTTTGTGTGTGTGTGTGTGTGTGTGTGTGTACTCACCTAGTTGTGATTGCAGGGTGTGTGTGTGTTTGTGTCTGTCTTTGTGTGTGTGTGGTGTGGTGTATGTGTGTGTATGTGTGTGTGTGTGTTTGTTTGTGTGTACTCACCTATTTGTAGGTGCAGGGGTCGATTCACAGCTCCTGGTACCGCCTCTTCGCTGGTCACTACTAGGTCCACTCTCTGCTCCATGAGCAGGGTGTGCGTGTGTGTGTTGGTCTATTTACCCAGTTGAGTGTACGAGCGTTGAGCTCTGGCTCTTGGGCCCGTCTCTTAATGCTCCACCAGATGACGTAATCTATCCCTCATATATATCAGGGAGAGGACGATACTCATACCCATTATTGAACTTATACTGATACCTGTACTCAATTTTAGACCGATACTGATACATTGGCCCAGCCTATAATACATACAGGCAGACACCCGCTTTACAGCGTTTCGCTTTACGGCGTTTCGCTTTACGGCGTTTCACTAATACAGCCATTTTCAATTATACCTATTCTTCATTTATTCTGATTTCCAAATTGAAATATATTCAACACTCACTATTAGCTAAGGACGAAAATATTCTAAGGTAAGTAATATGTGTACTGTATATGCATTTTTTAGGCCTAGATCTATTGCTCACTTAATGGAAAAATAAACACATAAGCAGTATAATGTGATCCTTTATTGACAACGTTTCGCCCACGCAGTGGGCTTTATCGAGTCACAGACAGATCTACCTGGAAAATGAGTAACATGAATATATATAGGGTATAGTCAGGTGGAGAATGCTGGGTCAGGTGGAGAAAGCTGCATGTGACAGTCTTAAAAGTAGTGTGATAGTTAAAAACATAGTGTGACTTAAAGGACCTGCAGTGTACCATTCTTGAGTTCTAGGTGGGATAGCGTTGAAGAAGTTTCTTGGCAATAGGTTCAGCTATGTTGTAGAAGCCGTTGTTCTGGTTGAAGTTGTTGGATATACAGATGAGTGATGATTCTAGGATTCTTCGGTATTGCGTGTTGTCTTCTCTGGCGATGAGTCTTGCGTTTCTGTAGTTGATTAAATGGTTGTGTGAATTTCGGTGTTGAACACCGGCATTTCTTGAGTCGTCAGATCTGCCTGCGTACTGGTGTTCTGAAATACGTGTTTGTAGGTCTCTGGATGTTTCGCCAACGTATAATTTGCTGCAGCCATTACAATAAAGGATCACATTATACTGCTTATGTGTTTATTTTTCCATTGTGTCGGTATTTTATACCATTTATTTCCATTGCTCACTTAATATATGATAGTGTAAACATTTTATCAGGCTGTGTTTAAATTTACAGTGATTTTCACTTTACAGCAGTAGTCCAGAACCGAAGCTTCTATCGGGCCCCGCTTATACAGCGGGGTCGGACAGCAGCCAGAACCTATCCTGCTGCATAAGTGAGGCCCTCCTGTACGTATGAGTGTTTCATTCATACGTACGTATGTATGTTTCATACATACGTACGTATGTATGTTTCATACATACGTACGTATGTATATAAACATACATATGCATGTTTCATACATACGTACGTATGTATATAAACATACGTATGCATGTTTCATACATACGTACGTATGTATATAAACATACGTATGTATATAAACATACGTATGCATGTTTCATACATACGTATGAAACACTCGCCGTTTGATTGTTCATTGTGTATTTCATTGTTTTTTAACTTCAAATGTGGTGTCTCTTGTCTATAGTTCATCTGGGTGTACAAATTTTGTGTGTTCCCTCGGTCCTTGAGGTTGGAATGGTTGGTTTTGAGAAGGAACTGCCTTGTATGGGCCAGTAGGCCTGCTGCAGTGCTCCTCCATTCTTATGTTGTTATTTAAGTATTTAGTATGTAGTGAACATATCTACTTCCACCAAAATCCCGCACTAAGGAGAGGACCCATACGACGGTGTTTTGATCCATCCTGGGCTATTGTCAAGTCACAGCTGAGGAGAGGAAAGCAGAGAAGGCCAGCAGACAATATGGCAGGTTTCTATCGGAAGTCTGGGAGTTATAGTGAATTATTTCAGCCTTGGTCTGTTAGTTAAAAGGACGCAAGTGCAACTAATGTGGCATTTTATTGTGGCAACGTTTCGCCAGCAGCGTTGTCAAGCCGCTACCTTGACAAAGCTCCTAGACAACGAAACGTTGTCCACAAATGTTACATTAGTTGCACTTGTGTTCTTTTACCTAACATATTGTGGGTAATTCTACCAACATTAACACAAGATGTAAATATGTAAAGTGTCTCTTCAGTTTCGTTTTCATTTCTGGACCAACTTGTGTGATATTCCTCTGTATTTTCTCCAGGTAGATTTTGTGTTGCTCCGGATATAGACTTTATAGAGAACAAAAAGGCACAACACAGTGACTGGAGCTGTACACCAATGACCTGCACATGAGAGAAAGAAACTTCTGGTAACGTTACGGGACCGAAACGTCGTCATAAGTTTCGCTTTCCTATGCTACTTACAAAGTGCCTTGTGCGGTGGATAACAATTTGCAAGCATCCTAGTTCAGTTATTCGTTTATTCAGTTATTCGTTTATTAGTCTGGCTTATTTTGCTATTTCTGCACAACCTTCTATAACAAGTATGAGAGAACATTTTTTCACTTTCCGTAATTTAAAAAAAAAATATACGTATATGGGATAAACCCTGTGAGGTGCGGCAGCTTTGTGTTTAAATTACGTTACTTCAATAATATTTTTTCCACTTCAAATGATTCAAAAATCTGTCATGGTAATAATTACCTTGAAGAGGAAACATAGTTTTAACACGGGATCACCAGGGTTGATGTGTTGGTTGCTTGGTTGATGGGGTTTAAATCCTGTCGACTACACGAGGGTCAAGAAAATTTTCCTCTCTAAAAAATGGATTAAAGAAAGCTGTTAGTGTATACACAGTGAAAGATACATTTCTCTGTATATATACACACATATACACCTCTCAGTGTATATAAACTGCTCTTTTCCAGTGGATGGTTGGATAGTTAACTGGGTTTGAAGCCTGTCGACTGCATGAGAGTCATTAAGGTTGCATGTAAAAATAATTTAATACCAAAAATATGGATTAAACTCACAGTGAGCATAGACTAAAAAACACTTCATTGAGTACGTACGAAAATCTTCTCCAAACTGACTTAGAAGTTTAGTGCTGATATTAAATATAATAATAATATTAAATTATTATTAGGAGACGAAATGAAGGAGGAATAACGGAAGATGAGAAGTAAAAATGGTACAAGAAGAGTGATGCAAAAGAAGGGAAATAAGATAGATAAGAAAAAAAGAAGCTGCTCAAGACACAGAAATCTTGAGAAAGTAAGTTTGTTAAGGCACAGGTAGACATAAGTACAATTATCATACCTGGTAACATATGCAGTCAGATCACAGGTGATACAACAACATGCACAACAACCACTGTGAAAAAAATACTGAACTTACAATCGCTTTCTTGATTCCTCACATTATCAAGGACCTTGATTATGTGATTCCTCACATTATCAAGGTCCTTGATTATGTGACTCCTCACATTATCAAGGTCCTTGATTATGTGACTCCTCACATTATCAAGGACCTTGATTATGTGATTCCTCACATTATCAAGGTCCTTGATTATGTGACTCCTCACATTATCAAGGTCCTTGATTATGTGATTCCTCATATTGTCAAGGACATATTATGAGGAATCACAAAAGCACTTGAAAGTTCACTAGCTTTTCACAGTTTTTGCTTTGCATAGAGTGACATGTAAATGACCCAGGATAACCCGTAAAGGTCAGACACTGTGACCTATTTACATTAGGAAGAGGAGAGACGACGATCTCTTATTATTTATTGTCTTCAAGAGGGTTAAGGGAGGGACTAATGAAGTAATATGGTATATAGAAGTTTAGACAATTAATAAGGTAGTCAACAAGGTAGTTAGTATAGGAGTTAATAAGGTAGTTAATATAGTAGTTAATAAGGTAGTTAATAAGGAAGTTAATAAAGTAGTTAATAAGGTAGTTAATGAAGAAGTTAATAAGGTAGTTAATAAGGTAGTTAATAAGGAAGTTAATAAGGTAGTTAATAAGGAAGTTAATAAGGTAGTTAATAAAGTAGTTAAGAGCCAGAGAGTGGGATTGTTCACTGTGTCATCAGGTGTAGTCCTAGCCTACCTCTTGCCTTCCTCTTGCCTACCTCTTGCCTTCCCCTTGCCTTCCTCTTGCCTTCCCCTTGCCTTCCTCTTGCCTTCCTCTTACCTTTCTCTTGCCTTCCTCTTACCTTTCTCTTGCCTTCCTCTTGCCTTCCTCTTGCCTTCCTCTTACCTTTCTCTTGCCTTCCTCTTACCTTTCTCTTGCCTTCCTCTTACCTTTCTCTTGCCTTCCTCTTGCCTTCCTCTTACCTTCCTCTTGCCTTCCTCTTGCCTACCTCTTGCCTTCCCCTTGCCTTCCTCTTGCCTTCCTCTTACCTTTCTCTTGCCTTCCTCTTACCTTTCTCTTGCCTTCCTCTTGCCTTCCTCTTGCCAACCTCTTGCCTTCCTCTTACCTTTCTCTTGCCTTCCTCTTGCCTTCCTCTTGCCAACCTCTTGCCTTCCTCTTACCTTTCTCTTGCCTTCCTCTTGCCTTCCTCTTACCTTTCTCTTGCCTTCCTCTTACCTTTCTCTTGCCTTCCTCTTGCCTTCCTCTTGCCAACCTCTTGCCTTCCTCTTACCTTTCTCTTGCCTTCCTCTTGCCTTCCTCTTACCTTTCTCTTGCCTTCCTCTTGCCGTCCCCTTGCCTTCCTCTTACCTTTCTCTTGCCTTCCTCTCGACCCCTGCAACCACAATTAGATGAGTACAATTAGGCGAGTACACACACACACACACACACACACACACACACTGCAAACCTCAAGGAAAAGGATCTTGGGGTGAGTATAATACCGAGCACATCTCCTGAGGCACACATCAATCAGATAACTGCTGCAGCATATGGGCGCCTGGCAAACCTGAGAATAGCTTTCCGATACCTCAGTAAGGAATCGTTCAAGACTCTGTACACCGTGTACGTCAGGCCCATACTGGAGTAGACAGCACCAGTTTGGAACCCACACCTGGTCAAGCACATCAAGAAATTTGAGAAAGTGCAAAGGTTTGCAACAAGACTAGTCCCAGAGCTAAAGAAAATGTCCTACGAGGAGAGGCTAAGGCAACTCAACCTGACGACACTGGAAGACAGAAGGGATACGAGGGACATGATAACGACATATAAAATACTGAGAGGAATTGACAAGGTGGATACGGACAGGAAGTTCTAGAGATGGGACACAGCAACAAGGGGACACAGTTGGAAGTTGAAGACTCAGAAGAATCACAGGGATGTTAGGAAGTATTTCTTCAGTCATAAAGTTGTCAGGAAGTGGAACAATCTGGAGAGTGATGTAGTGGAGGCAGGATCCATACATAGCTTTAAGAAGAGATATGGTAAAGCTCATGGAGCAGGGAGAGAGTGGACCTAGAAGCGACCAGTGAAGAGGCGGGGCCAGGAGCTGTTACTCGACCCCTGCAACTACACATCACCAACCAGTGACTTGATCAATAAAATACAGTAACATAAACTGCGTGGGTCACGCAGCTCAAGACGTGGTGGAGGCTCGATCCTCCGTCTACTGAGAGCAAGACAGACGCACAGTCTTGCATCAATACATTGATACCAATCTAGCTATATGAACCTTATGGGTTTACCGCTTAGTTTTGGTAATAATAATTATTATATAATATTATTATATTATTATATAATAATTATAATAATAATTATAATATAATTATAATACCTTTCTAAACACATCAATAGTCTGCAATAAACCAGAATTTGCTTTATTGCAAATATAACTGTCGCTAAACTCTACACCACAGCAAAACTCATCTTACTCCCCGTGTGTGGGAGGTCGGAGGATCGAGTCTACAGTATTTCACACACTTAAAGCAGTTTGCAACGAAATTTGCGTGCATAAGTAATGTCAGATATTCGTCACACGATGCTGGTAAAACTTTTTCAAAGTTTTTTGTAATATTTTCTGTGGGGGCAAAGTTTTTTTTCACCCATACCTTTGTGTTACCAGAGCTGGGGTACCTTTGCTTGTTGCCAGGGCTGGTATATATCTTTGTGTTACCAGGGCTGGTATATACCTTTGCTTGTGTTACCAGGGCTGGTATATACCTTTGTTTGTGCTACCGTAGCTGGTATATACCTTTGTGTTACCAGGGCTGGTATATATCTTTGTATTACCAGGGCTGGTATATATCTTTGTATTACCAGTGCTGGTATATATCTTTGTGTTACCAGTGCTGGTATATATCGTTGTATTAACACTGCTGGTATATATCTTTGTATTACCAGGGCTGGTATATATCGTTGTGTTACCAATGCTGATATATATCTTTGTATTACCAGGGCTGGTATATATCTCTGTGTTACCAGGGCTGGTATATATCTTTGTATTACCAGGGCTGGTATATATATTTGTGTTACCAGGGCTGGTATATATCTTTGTGTTACCAGGGCTGGTATATATCTTTGTATTACCAGGGCTGGTATATATATCTGTGTTACCAGGGCTGGTATATATCTTTGTATTACCAGGGCTGGTATATATCTTTGTGTTACCAGGGCTGGTATATATCTTTGTGTTACCAGGGCTGGTATATATCTTTGTATTACCAGGGCTGGTATATATATCTGTGTTACCAGGGCTGGTATATATCTTTGTATTACCAGGGCTGGTATATATCGTTGTATTACCACTGCTGGTATATATCTTTGTATTACCAGGGCTGGTATATATCGTTGTGTTACCAATGCTGGTATATATCTTTGTATTACCAGGGCTGGTATATATCTCTGTGTTACCAGGGCTGGTATATATCTTTGTATTACCAGGGCTGGTATATATCTTTGTGTTACCAGGGCTGGTATATATCTTTGTGTTACCAGGGCTGGTATATATCTTTGTATTACCAGGGCTGGTATATATATATCTGTGTTACCAGGGCTGGTATATATCTTTGTATTACCAGGGCTGGTATATATCTTTGTGTTACCAGGGCTGGTATATATCTTTGTGTTATCTGGGATGGTATATATATTTGTGTTACCAGGGCTGGTATATATATTTGTGTTACCAAGGCTGGTATATATCTTTGTATTACCAGGGCTGGTATATATCTTTGTGTTACCAGGGCTGGTATATATCTTTGTGTTACCAGGGCTGGTATATATCTTTGTATTACCAGGGCAGGTATATATCTTTGTGTTACCAGGGCTGGTATATATCTTTGTGTTACCAGGGCTGGTATATATCTTTGTGTTACCAGGGCTGGTATATATCTTTATGTTACCAGGGCTGTTATTGTGTTACCAGGGCTGGTATATATATTTGTGTTACCAGGGCTGGTATATATCTTTGTGTTACCAGGGCTGGTATATTTCTTTGTGTTACCAGGGCTGGTATATATCTTTGTATTACCAGGGCTGGTATATATCTTTGTATTACTAGGGCTGGTATATATCTTTGTATTACCAGGGCTGGTATATATCTTTGTATTACCAGGGCTGGTATATATCTTTGTGTTACCAGGGCTGGTATATATCTTTGTATTACCAGGGCTGGTATATATCTTTGTATTACCAGGGCTGGTATATATCTTTGTATTATCAGGGCTGGTATATATCTTTGTATTACCAGGGCTGGTATATATCTTTGTGTTACCAGGGCTGGTATATATCTTTGTGTTACCAGCGCTGGTATATATCTTTGTGTTACCAAGGCTGGTATATATCTTTGTGTTACCAGGGCTGGTATATATCTTTGAAATTACCAGGGCTGGTATATATATCTTTGTGTTTCCAGGGCTGGTATATATCTTTGTGTTACCAGGGCTGGTATATTTCTTTGTGTTACCAGGGCTAGTATATATCTTTGTATTACCAGGGCTGGTATATATATTTGTATTACCAGGGCTAGTATATATTTCTGTATTACCAGGGCTGGTATATATCTTTGTATTACCAGGGCTGGTATATATCTTTGTGTTACCAGGGCTGGTATATATCTATGTGTTACCAGGGCTGGTATATATCTTTGTATTACCAGGGCTGGTATATATCTTTGTGTTACCAGGGCTGGTATATATCTTTGTGTTACCAGGGCTGGTATATATCTTGTGTTACCAGGGCTGGTATATATCTTTGTGTTACCAGGGCTGGTATATATCTTTGTATTACCAGGGCTGGTATATATCTTTGTGTTACCAGGGCTGGTATATATCTTTGTATTACCAGGGCTGGTATATATCTTTGTGTTACCAGGGCTGGTATATATCTTTGTGTTACCAGGGCTGGTATATATCTTTGTATTACCAGGGCTGGTATATATCTTTGTGTTACCAGGGCTGGTATATATCTTTGTATTACCAGGGCTGGTATATATCTTTGTGTTACCAGGGCTGGTATATATCTTTGTGTTACCAGGGCTGGTATATATCTTTGTATTACCAGGGCTGGTATATATCTTTGTGTTACCAGGGCTGGTATATATCTTTGTATTACCAGGGCTGGTATATATCTTTGTGTTACCAGGGCTGGTATATATCTTTGTATTACCAGGGCTGGTATATATCTTTGTGTTACCAGGGCTGGTATATATCTTTGTATTACCAGGCCTCAGTACTCGTGGGGAAAAAGATTATGCACCCGGCCTTCCAATTCACGTGTAAGTCATCCAATATTGCAATGGCAAGAATAAATCTATTGCAGGGAAAATTGCAAACACATTTTTTAGTCACTGAAAAAGAGAAAATCAGAATACAAAAAAAAAAAAATAGAGCCAGAGATACGGTGTTGTATTACACATCTGCAAGACCTAGCTTTGTCGTATGCAAAACTGACTTTAGACACACCTGTTTTATAGCTGACTTTACATATACACTTGTATTAAAGCTGACTTTACACACACACTTGTATTAAAGCTGACTTTACACACACTTATATTATTACTAACTATATATAGGATCAGACTAAATTAAATTACGCTCATTTTATCAAGATATTACGCAGAGCACTGTAAAAAAATGTGTATAAAAAACTGTCCATTAATGACAGTGGACGGGACTTGTTCTGGACGGACGTACGTATATTAGATGTGGTCAGAGTAGCCAGGAGAGGAGACGTGTGTGATGTGGTCAGAGTAGCCAGGAGAGGAGACGTGTGTGATGTGGTCAGAGTAGCCAGGAGAGGAGACGTGTGTGATGTGGTCAGAGTAGCCAGGAGAGGAGACGTGTGTGATGTGGTCAGAGTAGCCAGGAGAGGAGACGTGTGTGATGTGGTCAGAGTAGCCAGGAGAGGAGACGTGTGTGATGTGTCAGGTCCGGAGAGGAGACGTTGTCGGCAGGAGAGGAGACGTGTGTGATGTGGTCAGAGTAGCCAGGAGAGGAGACGTGTGTGATGTGGTCAGAGTAGCCAGGAGAGGAGACGTGTGTGATGTGGTCAGAGTAGCCAGGAGAGGAGAGGTGTGTGTCAGTACCGGGAGAGCCCTGGTTGCAGAAGTTTCGTGTTTGGGGTTTGGATTTTAAGTATAGGGTTGGTATTTTGGGTAAGTTTTAGGCGATAGGCTGTTTTATTACACTTGTTTGTACTGTTATATTACCTTTAAGGCCCTTGTGTGGAGGGGCCTGTGTTTTGGAGAGTACAGATAGTATTTTTGCCTGCAGGGTAAAAGGCAGGCAGACGAGGGGGTGTCATGGAGCCCCAATGTTTATATGTTTTAAGTAATTAGTACCCACTGTACTAGTGGGTTTAGGTAACATTTTGTAGGTGACCTGAGGTGAATACCTGGAACAGGTATATTGGTTTCTTGTATGTAATATGTGGAGGGTAGGTTGTATGTTGTATAATTAAGGTTAATATTAATATATATTTTCGTACTATTAATATACATTTTCCTGATATTAATATAAAGGTTAATTCATCTCTGCTTCCTGCTAGATCATTGGACAGGTAAAGTTTTAGTGAAGAAACAAGTTTGGTCCCAGGTTGGTGTATTTTATTTAATATTTTTAAATGCCCCTAGACAAGACTGTTACCCCTAGGCGTCACAACGTATATTTACGTAACGTAATAACTACGTTACACAACGTAAATCATCTAAGTTAGTTTTGGTGCAAAATTTTAACTTTTTTTACATTTTAATTGAAAAAAATGCTTAAGCTAAAATTGTCAAAAAGACTTTTCTCTTAGTGTATATATATATATATATATATATATATATATATATATATATATATATATATATATATATATATATATATATATATATAATATATATATATATATATATATATATTCAATAACTACACTGACTAGCGAAGGCAACCCATGATGCTTTGGCCCAGTCCACTGAACCACACAATTCTTATGAGTAGCGCATCCAGTAGGACTGGATTTCATTCTTACTCCCTGTTTGGTGTACTAGTTGAGCTAGTACACCAAACTTTTGGTCATCTGACAGAGGACTTCCACTGGCTTACCCGTCCACCCCTTTAAAAATTATTAATTTTCTACAGCATATGCTCGTAGACGTGGCTTATATACTGCAGTGAGGCGAGTAGAAGCAGCAGGAGGCGGAGTCACCACTGGACAGATCCACTAGTGTAAGTAGGTAATTTCTGTAGGTTAGGCAAGCGTAGAAGAATTTCATGTATTAAGATCCCAAGATGATGCTGTGTCTGACGGATGTGATGTAATGGTTTGAAAAAAAACGGCAGCCTAGATACAACAACTTACCTTAAACAAGGGCTGCCTTAAGCGGTTTGAAACCAATGATCAGCCTAGCATATGACAGTAAAATCATACAGAGGTCCACATAAGGTAAGTATATTTAGGTACGGGTACACGTAAGTACAGTTACATAAATTATCATACATGGTAACGTATATATAAATTACCCGCCAGGATAACCAAAAAAAAGTCAAAGTAACTTATTCCCGTATAATAGCAAGGAAATATGAGGTCATCTGTAAGACATGACCGCAAGTAAGGTTAGCTACAACGAGATGTTATCTGTACACCTTCACGTCCCCTATAAGGTCAGCCACTTCGAAAGAGGTTAGCCACTTCATAAACGTTAGCCACTTCAATAAAGGTTGGCCACTTCAATAATGGTTCGCCACTTCAATAAAGGTTGGCCACTTCAATAATGGTTGGCCACTTCCAAAAGGTTAGCCACTAAATGACGTCTAGCAGCTTGAGGGCCCAAGAACCTCCATTATTATTCTTCCCATCACTGTAAACACGTAACAGCTATCCTCAGTAGCTGGGTTAAGCCTGGCACTTTATCCTCAGTAGCTGGGTTAAGCCTGGCACTTTATCCTCAGTAGCTGGGGTAAGCCTGGCACTTTATCCTCAGTAGCTGGGTTAAGCCTGGCACTTTATCCTCAGTAGCTGGGTTAAGCCTGGCACTTTATCCTCAGTAGCTGGGGTAAGCCTGGCACTTTATCCTCAGTAGCTGGGTTAAGCCTGGCACTTTCTCTGTCCCTACCCATCTTTCCTCTTTACCAACTTATTCTTCTTCTGTCCTCACTCCCTCGCTCGCCTACGCCGGGAATTTCCTGTTTTCTCTAATATAATGTAATCCTCATTTATTTGTACATTCTGCTGAAGAAGACCTCAACTGAGGGTTGAAATATAGGCACTACCGTTCTTCTTGTCTTATGTGGGATTTCCGGTCTCACTTATCATTGTTCATTACACTTTCTTGTACCTACACTCAGAGGTATTTACCTCTTGCATTGTATATATATCTGTGGATATACCTTATATTTGGTGTGATATGCTGCCTTTATGTGGTGTGATATGCTGCCTTTGTCACTATTTTAAACACATAAACACAATACCGTGACTGGAACAATACATAAACAACCTGCACATAGAAGACAGAAGATTACGACGTCATTTGTGTTTCACAATTTTATTCAAAACTGCGCCAATTACTTCCAAAAATAAATGCACGAATTCACGAAAGCAAAATATACAAAAGACTATTACAAAACACAAAGCGCTATTATTTATATGGTAGTAACAGGCCTTAAACTCTCACAGTTTACAAGAAAAAGCGAAATGCTTTTTTGTTTTGTTTTTTGAATTACGACTGTGTGAATGTTCTTTAATGGTTCTCCCGGTGAAATATGTTTAGCAACAACCAAATGCAACTCCGCCCAGCGGCTCTTTGTTCTACATATTCCTTACATTTAGTGGAATTTCTTTTATTTTTATTTTGCATGCTTAAAATTTAGGTACTAGCATATATATTTTTCTGATATACTTTATTTATAGTTCAGGTAAACTTACATGGAGCAACTTAAAGTATATATATATATATATATATATATATATATATATATATATATATATATATATATATTATATATATATGTTTCACTGTAAACACTTGGTCTACACACCCCCTACCTTTCCTAAAGCCCCCTTGTTCATCTGCTATCCTGCTTTCTGTTTTACTCTTAATTCTTTCAATAATAACTCTACCATACACTTTACCAGGTACACTCAACAGACTTATTCCCCTATAATTTTTGCACTCTCTTTTGTCCCCTTTGCCTTTATACAAAGGAACAATACACGCTCTCTGCCAATCCCTAGGTACCTTACCCTCTTCCATACATTTATTAAATAATAGCACCAACCACTCCAAAATTATATCCCCACCTGCTTTTAACATTTCTATCTTTATCCCATCAATCCCAGCTGCCTTACCCCTTTCATTCTACCCACTGCCTCACGAACTTCCCTACACCCACAACTGGCTCTTCCACACTCCTACAAGATGTTATTCCTCCTTGCCCTACACACGAAATCACAGCTTCCCTGTCTTCATCAACATTTAACAAATCCTCAAAATATTCTCTCCATCTTCCCGATACCTCTAACTCTCCATTTAATAACTCTCCTCTCCTATTTTTAACTGTCAAATCCATTTGTTCTCTAGGCTTCCTCAACTTATTAATCTCATTCCAAAACTTTTTCTTATTTTCAACAAAATTTGCTGATAACATCTCACCCACTCTCTCATCTGCTCTCTTTTTACATTGCTTCACCACTCTTTTAACCTCTCTTTTTCTCCCATATACTCTTCCCTCCTTGCATCACTTCTACTTTGTAAAAACCTCTCATATGCTAACTTTTTCTCCCTTACTACTCTCTTTACATCATCATTCCACCAATCGCTCCTCTTCCCTCCCGCACCCACTCGCCTGTAACCACAAACTTCTGCTGAACACTCTAACACTACATTTTTAAATCTACCCCATACATTTTCGACCCCATTGCCTACCTCTCACTAGCCCATCTATCCTCCAATAGTTGTTTATATCTTACCCTAACTGCCTCCTCTTTTAGTTTATAAACCTTCACCTCTCTTTTACTTACTGATTCTATTTTCCTTGTATCCCATCTACCTTTTACTCCCACTGTAGCTATAACTAAAAAGTGATCTGATATATCTGTAGCCCCTCTATAAACATGTACATCCTGAAGTCTACTCAACAGTCTTTTATCTACCAATACATAGTCCAACAAACTACTGTCATTACGCCCTACATCATATCTTGTATACTTATTTATCCTCTTTTCTTAAAATATGTATTACCTATAACTAAACCCTTTCTATACAAAGTTCAATCAAAGGGCTCCCATTATCATTTACACCTGGCACCCCAAACTTACCTACTACACCTCTCTGCATGTTTCTCCCACTTTAGCATTTAGGTCCCCTACCACAATTACTCTCTCATTTGGTTCAAAAGTTCCTATACATTCGCTTAACATCTCCCAAAATCTCTCTCTCTCCTCTACACTCCTCTCTTCTCCAGGTGCATACACGCTTATTATGACCCACTTTTCGCATCCGACCCTTATTTTAATCCACATAATCCTTGAATTTACACATTTATATTCCCTCTTTTCCTTCCATAACTGATCCTTCAACATTATTGCTACCCTTCCTTAGCTCTAACTCTCTCAGATACTCCTGACTTAATCCCATTTATTTCTCCCCACTGAAACTCGCCTACCCCTTCAGCTTTGTTTCGCTTAGGGCCAGGACATCCAACTTCTTTTCATTCATAACATCGGCAATCATCTCTTTCTTATCATCCGCACTACATCCACGCACATTCAGACACCCCAATTTTATAAAGTTTTTATTCTTCTCGTTTTTAGTAGATTTGTACAGGAGAAGGGGTTACTAGCCCATTGCTCCCGGCATCTTAGTCGCCTCATACGACACGCATGGCTTACGGAGGAAAGATTCTTTTCCACTTCCCCATGGACAATAGAGAAAATAAAAAGAACAAGAGCTATTAAGAAAAAGAAGAAAAACCTAGATGTGTGTATGTATATATATGCATGTGTATGCCAGTGTAGTGTGACCTAAAGTGTAAGTAGAAGTAGCTAGATATACCTGTTATCCAGCGTGTTTATGAGACAGAAAAAAGACACCAGCAATCCTACCATCATGTAAAACAGTTTCAGGTTTCTGTTTCACAGTCACCAGTGAAACATATAGGTGAACAGTATTTGGATAAGGGTAAAGATGTTTTTGTGGCATTTATGGATTTGGAAAAGGCGTATGATAGGGTAGATAGGGGGGCAATGTGGCAGATGTTGCAGGTGTATGGAATAGGAGGAAGGTTACTGAAAGCAGTGAAGAGTTTTTATGAGGATAGTGAGGCTCAGGTTAGAGTGTGTAGGAGGGAAGGGGACTATTTCCCAGTAAAAGTGGGCCTTAGACAAGGATGTGTGATGTCACCGTGGTTGTTCAATATATTTATAGATGGGGTTGTAAGAGAAGTGAATGCGAGGGTCTTGGCAAGAGGTGTTGGGCTAAAAGATAAAGAAGCAAATACAAAGTGGGAGTTGTCACAGTTGCTTTTGCTGATGACACTGTGCTTTTGGGAGATTCTGAAGAGAAGCTGCAGAGGTTGGTGGATGAATTTGGTAGGGTGTGTAAAAGAAGAAAATTGAAAGTGAATATAGGAAAGAGTAAGGTGATGAGGATAACAAAAAGAATAGGTGACGAAAGATTGGATATCAGATTGGAGGGAGAGAGTATGGAGGAGGTGAATGTATTCAGATATTTGGGAGTGGACATGTCGGCGGATGGGTCTATGAAGGATGAGGTGAATCATAGAATTGATGAGGGAAAAGGGTGAGTGGAGCACTTCGGATCTGTGGAGACAAAGAACCTTGTCCATGGAAGTAAAGAGGGAATGTATGAGAGTATAGTTATACCAACGCTCTTATATGGGTGTGAAGCATGGGTGATGAATGTTGCAACGAGGAGAAGGCTGGAGGCAGTGGAGATGTCATGTCTGAGGTCAATGTGTGGTGTGAATATAATGCAGAGAATTCGGAGTTTGGAAATTAGGAGGAGGTGCGGGATTACCAAAACGATTGTTCAGAGAGCTGAGGAGGGGTTGTTGAGGTGGTTTGGACATGTAGAGAGAATGGAACGAGACAGAGTGACTTCGGAGTGTATAAATCTGTAGTGGAGGAAGGCGGGGTAGGGGTCGGCCTAGGAAAGGTTGGAGGGAGGGGTAAAGGAAGTTTTGTGTGCGAGGGGCTTGGACTTCCAGCAAGCATGTGTGAGCGTATTTGATAGGAGTGAATGGAGGCATATGGTTTTTAATACTTGACGTGCTGTTGGAGTGTGAGCAAAGTAACATTTATGAAGGGATTCAGGAAACCGGCAGGCCGGACTTGAGTTCTGGAGATGGGAAGTACAGTGCCGGCACTCTGAAGGAGGGTGTTAATGTTGCAGTTTTATAACTGTAGTGTAAAGCACCCTTCTGGCAAGACAGTGATGGAGTGAATGATGATGAAAGTTTTTCTTTTTCGGGCCACCCTGCCTTGGTGGGAATCGGCCGATGTGTTAAAAAAAATATATATATATATATATATATATATATATATATATATATATATATATATATATTAACTAATATTACTGTCATGAGGACATTTATAAACAGATAGATAAACTGAACAAAATAAGTCCCCGGGACCCGACGAGTTGTTTTCCAGGGTACTTAAAGAATGTAAGATGGAACTTAGTCAGCCATTAATGAATGTGTTTAATACGTCCATCCTAACTGGTGTTGTGCCAGAGATGTGGAAGATAGCTAATGTAGTTCCTATATTCAAATCAGGGGATAAGTCAATTCCATCTAATTACCGTCCAATAAGCCTCACATCTATAGTAGGCAAATTATTAGAATCAATTATAGCTGATATTATTAGAAGTCACCTTGAATGAACATAATTTGATTAATGAATCTCAGCATGGGTTCACGAGAGGTCGTTCCTGCCTAACAAATTTACTGACGTTTTTCAATAAAACATTTGAGGCAGTAGACAGTGATAAAGAATATGATATAGTTTACTTGGATTTCAGTAAGGCCTTCGTTAGAGTACCTCACAAGAGACTCTTAAGAAAGGTGGCAGCTCATGGTATAGGAGGTAAAGTTCTAGCATGGATAGAGGCATGGCTTACCAATAGAAAGCAGAGAGTTTCCATTAATGGGGTCAAATCTGAATGGGGATTAGTCACTAGTGGCGTTCCACAAGGATCAGTTTTAGGCCCATTGTTGTTCATAATTTACATAAATGACCTTGATGAAGGAATTGCAAGTGACATGAGTAAATTTGCTGATGATACAAAAATAGGCCGTATGATTCATTCTGAGGAGGATACCAGTGAACTCCAGGAGGATTTGGACAAATTAATGTCTTGGTCTCAAAAGTGGCAGATGAAGTTCAATGTGGACAAGTGTAAGGTACTAGTCCTTGGTAATGAAAATATCCCTCGAATTTATAAACTAGGTGAAGTAGAGCTTGATCATACAGAATGTGAAAAAGACTTGGGAGTCATGGTAAGCAGGAGTCTAAAGCCAAGACAACAGTGCCTAAGTGTGCGCAATAAGGCTAACAGATTACTAGGATTTATTTCAAGAAGTATAAGCAACAGAAGTCCAAAAGTTATTTTACAGCTCTATACATCACTAGTGAGACCTCATTTGGATTATACAGCTCAGTTTTGGTCTCCTTACTACAGGATGGATATAGATTCATTGGAGAACATACAAAGAAGAATGACTAAAATGATTTACAGTACAAGAAATCTCCCGTATGAAGATAGACTTAGAGCGTTGAATCTCCACTCTCTGGAGAGACGTAGAATGAGGGGAGATATCATCGAGGTGTACAAGTGGATGATGGGCATAAACAAAGGAGATATTAATAAAATACTGAGGATATCGAACCAAGTAAAAATCAGAAATAACGGATTTAAATTGGATAAATTTAGATTTAGAAAGGACATAGGCAAATACTGGTTTTCGAACAGAGTTGTAGATGCGTGGAACAATCTTCCGAGTACTGTGATAGAGGCTAGGACCTTGGGTGGCTTTAAAAAGAGATTGGACAAATATATGAGTGGGAGGGGCTGGGTTTGATTTGTGTCGTGAGTACGGGAATAAATTCTTAGGTAGTGGTGGTTTTGATAAGGACCTGCCTTGTATGGGCCAGTATTCCTTCTGCAGTGTTCCTCCATTCTTATTTTTTTTTTTTTTTTTTTTAACACATCGGCCGATTCCCACCAAGGCAGGGTGGCCCGAAAAAGAAAAACTTTCATCATCATTCACTCCATCACTGTCTTGCCAGAAGGGTGCTTTACACTACAGTTATAAAACTGCAACATTAACACCCCTCCTTCAGAGTGCCGGCACTGTACTTCCCATCTCCAGAACTCAAGTCCGGCCTGCTCCCTGAATCCCTTCATAAATGTTACTTTGCTCACACTCCAACAGCACGTCAAGTATTAAAAACCATATGCCTCCATTCACTCCTATCAAATACGCTCACACATGCTTGCTGGAAGTCCAAGCCCCTCGCACACAAAACTTCCTTTACCCATTGTGTCGGTATTTTATACCATTTATTTCCATTCTTATGTTCTTATATATATATATATATATATATATATATATATATATATATATATATATATATATATATATATATATATATATATATATATATATATATATATATATATATATATCCATGAGGTATGTGCATTTTTAGCTGAAGATCTTTCATACGTGTCCGTGCATCATCAGGAGTTGTGCAGTGTTGCAGGAGTAGAAACAGTTAGATTGAGGGAAGGTTTTCTCAGAGGATATGTAGCCTGTACGAGAAGCTTGGTGCCTTTATCCAGGTGTTGCTCTATAGTGGCCTGCAACTGCTGTCTGTAATAACACCACCGTCTATACCAATAACAACACCGTCTATACCAACAACAACACCGTCTATACCAACAACAACACCGTCTATACCAACAACACAGAATAGCAGTTGAGTCTTGCTACACTAAGCCCCGCTATAGGAAACAGATCGTTATAACAAGAACCTAGGTCAGAAAAGTTGTCTTGACAATAATTATAATAATTATTAGTATAAATAATAATTATAAAATATATAATTATTAATATCACTAATAGTGGTAATGTTTTATTAAATTACAATAATTTGAAAGGCCATTTCATGATCAATATTCACCATCAACAAAAAGGCTTTTCATTATTTTATTAAGAATCCTTCATCACGTCTCTAAAAAATGGAAGCATTTACCTGGGAACTTTAAGTTTAATAATTATTAATCTTAGTAAAGTCTTCCTTGTACAGGGAAAAAATAATTACCACATGTAACGCAGCTAAGAGCCAGATATTACTAACTTTCTATAATATCTTGGAAGTTTTAATTAGCGCATTGTTAATCATTTTTTAAGATGTTTACACTCTGAGAGGTGTTGTGTTATCCTATGAGGTTTTATATGCAAGTTTTCAGTAATAACAGTCTGGGTGATCAGATGTGGTTGGTGTGTCTGAGAGAGTGACTCCAGAGTTTGTGTTAGTTGGTTCTCTGAACCATTCATCTACACCCTGTCTCACACAGCAACATCTTGGGATCTTGATATAACCGAATTCTTCAACACTTGTCCAACCTTTGGACGAAGACCTACTTCGACTGGTGGATGGTACCACTATGACCCCGCCTCCTGCTGCTTCACCTCACCTGACTACAGTATATAAGCAACTTCTTTTACCCTATGCTGTACTTACTACAAGATTAATGGACTGAACACATCGACTCCAGGCCGAGGGACTGATTACCTCAAACTCCTCCTCTCCTTACAACTTTCTACTTTGTATTGGACTGATGAAGCCACTGTGTGGCGAAACGTTTCCTCAATAAAGATACCCAAGTGTTGCATATGTGTCTAATTTCTCAACAAACAGATCTGTTTGTGACTTGATAAAGCCCACTGTGTGGGCGAAACGTTGTTAGTAAAGGATCACATTATACTGCTTATGTGTTTATATTTCCATTGTGTCGGTATTTTATACCATTTATTTCCAGCCGTTGCAGCGAGGAGGAGGAGGAGACACTGGAGATGGAGGAGGAGGAGACACTGGAGATGTAATGTTTGAGAGGAATATAAGATGTGAATATTATGAAATTAATTAGGATTATTTTTATTGCCATTGGGAGCGCTAAACCCGTAGTTATTATGCAGCGGATGTAGGGGGAGGGGATGGAAGGCATTCAGGCTCCAATTCAGGGAACTGGAGAAGAGATCCAATTCCCTAGATCAAAAGCCCCTCACCAGCGTCAAGGAAACTCCCCTGAGGGGAAACATAAGAACATAAGAAAGGAGGAACACTGCAGCAGGCCTGTTGGCCCATACTAGGCAGGTCCTTCACAATCCGTCCCACTAACAGAATATTTGCTCAACCCAATTTTCAATGCTACCCAAGAAATAAGCTTTGACAATTCTACCCACTCATGCGGAGTCCCACTCAAATCCAACCCTCTCATTCATGAATTTATCCAACCTAAATTTGAAACACCCAAGGTCCTAGCTTCAATAACCCTACTAGGCAGACTGTTCCACTCATCAACTACCCTATTTCAACCAATACTTTCCTATATCCTTTCTAAATCTAAACTTATCTAACTTGAATCCATTATTGCGGGTTCTCTCTGAGAGATATCCTCAAGACCTTATTTATATCCCCTTTGTTAATACCCATTTTCCACTTGTATACCTCGATCATGTCTCCCTCATTCTACGTCTTACAAGTGAATGTAATTTTAGGGTCTTCAATCTTTCTTCGTAAGTGAAGATTTCTAATGCTATGTATTAATTTAGTCATTCTACGCTGAATGTTTTCTAACGAATTTATGTCCATTCTGTAATATGGAGACCAGAACTGAGCTGCGTAATCTAGGTGAGGCCTTACTAATGATGTATAAAGCTGTAATATAACCTCTGGACTTCTGTTAGCAACACTTCTTGATATAAATCCCAGTAAGATGGCTAATGTAATATGTGGAAGATGGCTAATGTAATTCCTATTTTTAAAGCAGGGGACAAGTCACTACGTCAAACTACCGCCCAATAAGCCTGACCTCAATTGTAGGCAAATTAAAGAGTCAATTATAGCTGATATTATTAGAAGCCATCTAGATAACCATAATTTGATTAATGATTAATGGATTCACGAGGGCCGTTCCTGCCTATCTAATTTTTTAAACCCTTTCTTCAGTAAAGCTTTGAGGCTGTTGATCACGATAAAGAATTCGATATTGTTTATTTAGACTTTAGTAAGGCTTTTGATAGAGTACCGCACCAGAGACTGTTAAAGAAAGTGGCAGCTCATGGCATTGGGGGAAAAGTGCTGTCATGGATCGAGTCATGGCTCACCAATAGGAAGCAGAGAGTGTGCATAAATGGGGTTAAATCCGAATGGGGACTTGTAACAAGTGGTGTTCCACAGGGATCAGTCTTAGGCCCATTGTTATTTATAATATATATCAATGACCTTGATGAGGGAATTACTAGTGATATGAGCAAATTCGCCGACGACACGAAGATAGGTAGGATGGAAATAAATGGTATAAAATACCGACACAATGGAAAAATAAACACATAAGCAGTATAATGTGATCCTTTATTGACAACGTTTCGCCCACGCAGTGGGCTTTATCGAGTCACAGACAGATCTACCTGGATATTGAGCAACATGGAGAAAATTATAGGGTACAGTCAGGTGGAGAATGCTGGGTCAGGTGGAGAAAGCTGCATGTGAGTCTTAAAAGTAGTGTGATAGTTAAAAACATAGTGTGACTTAAAGGACCTGCAGTGTACCATTCTTGAGTTCTAGGTGGGATAGCGTTGAAGAAGTTTCTTGGCAATAGGTTCAGCTATGTTGTAGAAGCCGTTGTTCTGGTTGAAGTTGTTGGATATACAGATGAGTGATGACTAGGATTCTTCGGTATTGCGTGTTGTCTTCTCTGGCGATGAGTCTTGCGTTTCTGTAGTTGATTAAATGGTTGTGTAAATTTCGGTGTTGAACACAGGCATTTCTTGAGTCGTCAGATCTGCCTGCGTACTGGTGTTCTGAAATGCGTGTTTGTAGGTATCTGGATGTTTCGCCAACGTATAATTTGCTGCAGCCATTACAAGGGATTGTGTATACTCTCGCCGATTGAAGCTTTTCCGTCTGTTACTGGTAATGTCCTTAATGGTGGTGGATGTGGAGGTGGATACTGGAATGAGGTCTTAGAAAAATGTTGGAAACTTGTTTGGAAATGGAGCTGGTGGGAAGGACTATGTATCTCTCTCAGCAGTGTCTTCTGGTGTGTTGAAGATGTTTAATGCCCGTCGTCTGCAGTCTCTAATGAAGTGACGAGGATAGTGAAGTTTGGAAAAACTTGTTCAATGAGGGAGCAGTGAGTTCCTTGAAGAAGAATGCTCCTCATTGAACAAGTTTTTCCAAACTTCACTATCTCGTCATTAGAGACTGCAGACGACGGGCATTAAACATCTTCAACACACCCAGAGAAGACATGTGAGAAGAGATACATAGTCCTTCCCACCAACCCATTTCCAAACAAGTTTCAACATTTTTCTAAGACCATTCCGAGTATCCACCTCCACATCCACCACCATTAAGGACATTACCAGTAACAGCAGAAAAGCTTCAATCCACGGCAGGGTATACAATCCCTTGTAATGGCTGCAGCAAATTATACGTTGGCGAAACATCCAGAGACCTACAAACACGCATTTCAGAACACCAGCGCAGCAGATCTGACGACTCAAGAAATGCCTGTGTTCAACACCGAAATTTACACAACCATTTAATCAACTACAGAAACGCAAGACTCATCGCCAGAGAAGACAACACGCAATACCAAAGAATCCTAGAATCATCACTCATCTGTATATCCAACAACTTCAACCAGAACAACGGCTTCTACAATATTGCTGAACCTATTGCCAAGAAACTTCTTCAACGCTATCCCACCTAGAACTCAAGAATGGTATGTTAAGTAAAAGGACACAAATGCAACTAATGTGACATTTTATTGTGGCAACGTTTCGCTCTCCAGGAGCTTTCTCAAGCTTATCAAGAATTGTACACTGCAGGTCCTTTAAGTCACACAATGTTTTTAACTATCACACTACTTTTAAGACTCACATGCAGCTTTCTCCACCTGACCCAGCATTCTCCACCTGACTGTACCCTATATATATATCTCCATGTTGCTCAATATCCAGGTAGATCTGTCTGTGACTCGATAAAGCCCACTGCGTGGGCGAAACGTTGTCAATAAAGGATCACATTATACTGCTTATGTGTTTATTTTTCCATAGGTTGGATAATTGATTCAAACATAGATGTCATAGAACTTCAGGAAGATTTAGACAAACTTAATTCGTGGTCAGAAAAGTGGCAGATGCAGTTCAATGTAGATAAATGCAAGGTTCTGAAGCTCGGGAGTGTCCATAACCCAAGCACTTATAAGTTAAATAACGTAGAACTTAGCCACAGATTGGGGAGAAGGACTTGGGGTGATGGTAAGCAGCAACCTTAAACCAAGACAGCAATGCCTAAGCGTACGTAATAAGGCAAATAGATTACTGGGATTTATATCAAGAAGTGTTAGCAACAGAAGTCCAGAGGTTATATTACAGCTTTATACATCATTAGTAAGGCCTCACCTAGATTACGCAGCTCAGTCCCTGGTCTCCATATTACAGAATGGACATAAATTCGTTAGAAAACATTCAGCGTAGAATGACTAAATTAATACATAGCATTAGAAATCTTCCTTACGAAGAAAGATTGAAGACCTAAAATTACATTCACTTGTAAGACGTAGAATGAGGGGAGACATGATCGAGGTATACAAGTGGAAAATGGGCATAAACAAAGGGGATATAAATAAGGTCTTGAGGATATCTTCCAAGAGAGAACCCGCAATAATGGATTCAAGTTAGATAAGTTTAGATTTAGAAAGGATATAGGAAAGTATTGGTTTGGAAATAGGGTAGTTGATGAGTGGAACAGTCTGCCTAGTAGGGTTATTGAGCTAGGACCCTTGGGTAGTTTCAAATTTAGGTTGGATAAATTCATGAGTGAGAGGTTGGATTTGAGTGGGACTGCGCATGAGTGGGTAGAATTGTCAAAGCTTATTTCTTGGGTAGCATTGAAAATTGGGTTGAGCAAATATTCTGTTAGTGGACGGATTGTGAAGGACCTGCCTAGTATGGGCCAACAGGCCTGCTGCAGTGTTCCTCTTTTCTTATGTTCTTAATCTATTTGCCTTATTACGTACGCTTAGGCATTGCTGTCTTGGTTTAAGGTTGCTGCTCACCATCACCCCCAAGTCCTTCTCGCAATCTGTATGGCTAAGTTCTACGTTATTTAACTTATAAGTGCTTGGGTTATGGACACTCCCGAGCTTCAGAACCTTGCATTTATCTACATTGAACTGCATCTGCCACTTTTCTGACCACGAATTAAGTTTGTCTAAATCTTCCTGAAGTTCTATGACATCTATGTTTGAATCTATTATCCTACCTATCTTCGTGTCGTCGGCGAATTTGCTCATATCACTAGTAATTCCCTCATCAGAACCCGGAGCTGGTGTCACCCCCTCGCTGCACTACTCTCAGAAAACTTAACTTCCGCTCATTTCTTCAGTTGCTACCCTTGCAACACTTGCAACATTATCAAAGCTTATTGCTTGGGTAGCATTGAAAATTGGGTTGAGCAAATATTCTGTTTGTGGGATGGATTGTGAAGGACCTGCTTAGTAGGGGCCAACAGGCCTGCTGCAGTGTTCCTAATTTATTATGTTCTTATCTCCTGATGACTCACTGAGAAATGTGAAAGTACTTGAGATAAAGCACTCTGTGCCTTGTAATGCAGTTAAGATCGCCTCTACGAAAAATATATATATATATATATATATATATATATATATATATATATATATATATATATATATATATATATATATATATATATATATATATCAACCTCAAGAAGGCACTGAATCTGTCACTAGAGGATCAGCAATGGGAGCAGGCAACCCTCCCAGTGCGACTGGGAGGATAGGGATGCAAAGCAAGGCAGGTAGCTTTACCTGCATTTCTGTCATCGTGTTTGGCCTCCTGTGGATTAGTCAAGAGGATTGTCCTGACGTTTGAGAGGTGTGGTGGGAGCTCAAGACCCCAAGTTCATTGAAGCAGCCGCACGATGGACATCCCGGCGATCCCAGTAGACCAGCTCCTCCCAAAGAACATAAGAACAAGAAAGGAGGAACACTGCAGCAGGCCTGTTGGCCATTCTAGGCAGGTCCTTCCCTTCCATCCCACCAACAGAATATTTGTTCAACCTAATTTTCAATACCCAAAAAAAGCTTTGATAATTTTATTTACTCATGTGCAAATTTCCCCCTCAAACCAACCCCTTTCACTCATGAATTTATCCCAAACCCAAATTTAAAACACCCAAAGGGCCTTGCTTCAATAACCTACTAGGCAGACTGTTCCACTCATCAACTACCCCATTTCCAAACCAATACTTTCCATATCCTTTCTAAATCTAAACTTTCTAACTTGAATCCTATTGCGGGCTCTCTTGAGAGATACCCTCAAGACCTTATTTATATCCCCTTTGTTAATACTCCATTTTCCACTTGTATACCTCGATCATGTCTCCTCATTCTACGTCCTACAAGTGAATGTAATTTAAGGGTCTTCATCTTTCTTCGTAAGGAAGATTTCTAATGCTATGTATTAATTTAGTCATCTACGCTGAATGTTTCTAACGAATTTATGTCCATTCTGTAATATGGAGACCAGAACTGAGCTGCGAATCTAGGTGAGGCCTTACTAATGATGTATAAAGAGCACAAACAGTCCCAGTGGGACAAACCGATCATGGAAAAATTGCCCAAAACAATGCTCACCAACGCTTCAGGAAAGGACAAAACTCGTCTCCTAGCGGTGACAACACTCAGGAGATTTCCTTCTAGCTGTTCCCAATTCCTCTCTGGGGACTCGACTCGACCCACAGGCCATTCGGATTGGTGTTGCTCTTCGCCCTAGCCGCCTCCATACTCACCGAACATAGGTGTATTTGCGGAAGGGCGACGGCTGATCAATTCGGACTTCATGGTCTAGTGTCACACATCAGAAGGAAGTATGCTGACATGAGGAGGTCAATGACATCATAAAGAGAAGCCTCGCCACAGCCCGTTGCCCAGCTCAACGAGAACCCCATGATGGAAGTCAAAAGCGTCCTGATGGAGCCACTATGCTACCCTGGAAGGATGGTAAGCAGATTGCTTGGGACTACACCTGTGCTGCCACATTGGCAGACACCACCTGCCACACTCCTTAGTCGAAGGCGCTGCCAGCCACAGGGAGACCCAGAAGACCCGCAAATATGAAGACCTTCCCTCTTGCTATAACTTCATCCCAATAGGGTCGGAGACCCATGGAGCATGGGGCAAGTGTGCTTAAAGTTTCTCAAGGAGCTGGGTGGAAAACTTATCATAGAAACCAAGGACCACAGGGCGACCAGCTTCCTCTTTCAGAGACTCAGTGTTGCGATCCAGATGGGAAATGCCTGGTATTCTGGGCACGCGGCCCACTACCGGGAGCTGGACGAAGTATTTGACTTGTAGCTCTGAGTTGTCATCTATGTTGTTTTACTCAATATTGTATTCTTGTTAATGTATTTTGACAATGTATTGTATCTTGAAATAAATTTTATATATATTTAATAAAAGATGGGGTGGTAGGGAAGTGGAATATTCAAATGGTTTCAGAAAGACATCTAAATATTCTTCCTTGAAGCCTTTATATATATATATATATATATATATATATATATATATATATATATATATATATATATATATATATATATAGATTACTGGATTTATATCAAGAAGTGTTAGCAACAGAAGTCCAGAGGTTATATTACAGCTTTATACATCATTAGTAAGGCCTCACCTAGATTACGCAGCTCAGTTCTGGTCTCCATATTACAGAATGGACATAAATTCGTTAGAAAACATTCAGCGTAGAATGACTAAATTAATACATAGCATTAGAAATCTTCCTTACGAAGAAAGATTGGAAAAATAAACACATAAGCAGTATAATGTGATCCTTTATTGACAACGTTTCGCCCACGCAGTGGGTCTGTGACTCGATAAAGCCCACTGCGTGGGCGAAACGTTGTCAATAAAGGATCACATTATACTGCTTATGTGTTTATTTTTCCATTGTGTCGGTATTTTATACCATTTATTTCCACGAAGAAAGATTGAAGACCCTAAAATTACATTCACTTGTAAGACGTAGAATGAGGGGAGACATGATCGAGGTATACAAGTGGAAAATGGGTATTAACAAAGGGGATATAAATAAGGTCTTGAGGATATCTCTCCAAGAGAGAACCCGCAATAATGGATTCAAGTTAGATAAGTTTAGATTTAGAAAGGATATAGGAAAGTATTGGTTTGGAAATAGGGTAGTTGATGAGTGGAACAGTCTGCCTAGTAGGGTTATTGAAGCTAGGACCTTGGGTAGTTTCAAATTTAGGTTGGATAAATTCATGAGTGAGAGGGGTTGGATTTGAGTGGGACTCGCGCATGAGTGGGTAGAATTGTCAAAGCTTATTTCTTGGGTAGCTTTGAAAATTGGGTTGAGCAAATATTCTGTTAGTGGGACGGATTGTGAAGGACCTGCCTAGTATGGGCCAACAGGCCTGCTGCAGTGTTCCTCCTTTCTTATGTTCTTATATGTTCTTATATATATATATATAAGCCATGAAATAGGAAGTAAAACCTGTCATAGAAATCACCAGACGAAAGTAAAAGGAAAGACTATGTGAGGGAAATGAAAAAGGAGCAGGCTAATAAAAGAAGGGACAGTGTAGTGAAAGGCAAGGTACACAGTGGAAGGAGAGGGAATGAGAGCAGAAGAGGATAATGAAAGAAGAGAAGGGTGGAGCTAGAGAGTGACTCTTGCCTCTGTGGGTCGTCTAGGCTAGTGCTATGAGGTGGGTGAGTATTGCTGTCTCTCACACCCACGCTAGCTGACCCACGCTAGCTGACCCACGCTACCTGATCCACGCTAGCTCATCCACGCTAGCTCATCCACGCTAGCTGACCCACGCTAGCTGACCCACGCTAGCTGACCCACGCTAGCTGATCCACGCTAGCTGACCCACGCTAGCTGACCCACGCTAGCTGATCCACGCTAGCTGATCCACGCTAGCTGATCCACGCTAGCTGATCCACACCAACTGACCCACGCTAGCTGATCCACGCTAGCTGATCCACGCTAGCTGACCCACGCTAGCTGATCCACACCAACTGACCCACGCTAGCTGATCCACACTAGCCGATCCCCCCAAACGATCCACGCTTCGATCCACACCAACTTACCCACGCCCCGGATCCCGCTAAACTGATCCCACCAACCGACCCGCACTTACCCCACCAACCCATCCCCGCTGGGTGGTCCCCCCCTGATCCCGCTAGCTGACCCCGCTAGCCGACCCCCCAACTGATCCCCGTAGCTGACCCCGCTAGCTGACCCACGCTGCTGATCCCACTGACCCGCTAAACTGACCCCGCAGCTTTCCCACCTTTTGCTGACCCCCGCAGCTGATCCCCGCTAAACTGACCCCCGTAACCGACCCACCCCCCCTTAAACCCCTTTTCCCCCTAGCTGATCCCGCTTGACCCCCGCTAGCTGACCCACGCCAGCTGACCCCGGCCGGGGATCCCCCCCGGGGGTACGCTAGCTGACCCCGCCTTTTGTTACCCACGCAAAAAGACCCACGGGGGGCGATCCACCAAACGACCCCCTCTGATCCACGTTTGCTGACCCACGCCAGCTGACCCCCCCAAAAAGATCCCCCGACCCACGCTGGGTGACCCCGCTGGGGATCCCACCAACCGATCCCGCTAAACGATCCCCGCTCGATCCACGCCAGCTGACCCCGCCGGGTGGGCCCCCGCTGGGTGACCCCCGCTGACCCACACCAAGGCCCACGCCAAAAATTTTACCCACGCCTGACCCACGCTAGCTGATCCACGCTAGCTGATCCCTTACTGACCCCACTAACTGATCCCCCGTAGGGTGACCCCCCTAACTGATACACGCTGGCCCGACCCCGTTTTGTGACCCCCACTAGCTGACCCCTGGGTGACCCCCCTAGCTGATCCACGCTGAAAAACTAACTGATACACCTGGGGACCCACCTGGGTGACCCACATGACCCCCGCCGGGGATCCCCCTACCCCCGCTTTTGCCACCCACGTTTTTTGATCCCCCTGCTGATCCACGTAGCTGATCCACCTTAGCTGACCCAACTGACCAACGCTAGCTGACCCCAACAAACTGACCCACGTAGCTGACCCCAAACAAGCTGACCCACACTATACCTTTTATATACCTTTGAAAAGTTTCAGGGGTATCTCTCTCTGAGCCCCGGGCCCTGGGCCGGGGTCGTCTGGTTTCCCCGGGTCAACCGGGGTTTTGCTGTGGGTTTCCCCACATATCCTGGGCCCGGTTGATCTACCCGGGGAAATTTTTTCCCGTTTCCTCTTTAAGGCTTCCCTGGTTCCAGCCGTGTTTCGGATATCTTCTGGTAAGATGTTGAATGTCTGGGACCCCCGGGTGTCAGTGCTCCCGTATTGTCCCCACCGCACCCCTGCTCCTCACTGGGTTTATTTTACACTTTCTCCCATATCTCACTCCAGTATGTTGTTATGGCAGTGTGCAGATTTGGGAAGGCCCCCCAAGTACTTTCCATTTATATATTATCATGTATCTCTCTC
>WNWK01004818.1:0-62500 GCA_009830355.1 Cherax destructor
CTGTCTCTATCCACATCGTCTATTCCACGCAGTATTTTGTATGTCGTTATCATGTCTCCCCTAACCATCCTGTCCTCCAGTGTTGTCAGGCCGATTTCCCTTGTGTGTGTGTGTGTGTGTGTACTCACCTAATTGTACTCACCTAATTGTGGTTGCAGGGGTCGAGACTCAGCTCCTGGCCCCGCCTCTTCGCTGTCTGCTACTGGGTCTCTGCTCTGTGTGTGTGTGTGTGTGTGTGTGTGTGTGTATAGTGTGTGTTCGAAATACGAACCCCCATAAAGCGGATGTCGGATAAAAAGTACAAAAAATGTGGCCAATTTAAAAATAGCCATGAAGCAGACCAAATCCACTATATTGAACGGCAGTCCAGTCCGGTCATATGCTCAATAAAATGGACCAACTCCGTTGAATAGCAAGTTTGTACTGGTCAGGCTTCGTCCAGGACCTGTACATTTTCAGTTTATAAGAAGCAGACAAGACAGGTGGGGCAAGGAAGAGCAAGCAGGCAGGCAGGCAGTCAGTCAGGCAGTCAGTCAACCAGCCAGCCAGTTAATCAGAGAGCTAGTCAGGCAGCCAGCCAGCCAGCCAGTTAGCCAGCCAGCTTGCTAAAGAACTGTAGACTTGATATTTACATACTGGTTGTCGCAAGTCTCCCGGTTGTAAGTGTCCCGGGTGTAAGTGTCGCGGGTGAAAGTGTCCCGGGATGTAAGTGTCCCGGGTGTAAGTGTCCCGGGTGTAAGTGTCGCGGGTGAAAGTGTCCCGGGATGTAAGTGTCCCGGGTGTAAGTGTCCTGGGTGTGTCGCGGGTGAAAGTGTCCCGGGATGTAAGTGTCCCGGGATGTAAGTGTCCCGGGTGTAAGTGTCGCGGGTGAAAGTGTCCCGGGATGTAAGTGTCCCGGGATGTAAGTGTCCCGGGTGTAAGTGTCGCGGGTGAAAGTGTCCCGGGATGTAAGTGTCCCGGGATGTAAGTGTCCCGGGTGTAAGTGTCCCGGGTGTAAGTGTCCCGGGTGTAAGTGTCGCGGGTGAAAGTGTTCCGGTATGTAAGTGTCCCGGGATGTAAGTGTCCCGGGTGTAAGTGTCCCGGGTGTAAGTGTCCCGGGTGTGTCCCGGGTGTAAGTGTCCCGGGATGTAAGTGTCCCGGGATGTAAGTGTCCCGGGATGTAAGTGTCCCTTGATGTAAGTGTCCCGGGATGTAAGTGTCCCGGGATGTAAGTGTCCCGGGATGTAAGTGTCCCGGGTGTAAGTGTCCCGGTGTAGTGTCCGGTGTGTCCGGTGTAAGTGTACGGGATGTAAGTGTCCCGGGATGTAAGTGTCCCTTGATGTAAGTGTCCCGGGATGTAAGTGTCCCGGGATGTAAGTGTCCCGGGATGTAAGTGTCCCGGGTGTAAGTGTCCCGGGGTGTAAGTCTCCCGAGTCTGGTACATGTATAGTTAGGTAAGATTCGCCACGACACCGGGAAAGTTTTCTGGAGCGGGTCTTAGTCATATGATAACACGTCACTGATGCGAGCCTTCCGCTGGTTTACAGGTCCACCCCTTCAAAAAAGTGATATCATGTGCTTTTACACATACCCTGTATCTGTGGCCAACACTGTCTGGTACACGTATGGTACGCCTGCCTTCCTTTCCCTAGGTTCCAGCCAGCCTCCCCTTCCCCTATCCTCAAGCCACCATACCCCTCCTTCCCCCTCACATCCGCCAACCCCCAACCATCCCTCCCCCTCACATCCGCCACCCCCCACCTCTCCCTCCTGCTCATCCTCCACCATTAACCCATTTAAGATAGACAAGCAGGCAGACTTTCAATATTTCCATTGAGAGAGTGAGAGAGAGAGAGAGAGAGAGAGAGAGAGAGAGAGAGAGAGAGAGAGAGAGAGAGAGAGAGAGAGAGAGAGAGAGAGAGAGAGAGAGAGAGAGAGAGAGAGAGAGAGAGAGAGAGAGAGAGAGAGAGAGAGAGAGAGAGAGAGAGAGAGAGAGAGAGAGAGAGAGAGAGAGAGGACCTACTGTAGTGCTTTAAGAAAAATACCATACTAAAAACTTAATTAATTTTCAAAGAATAAATCAGACAGTACAGTGAATCCAAGTGAAGAACATCAAATTTATGAAATATATGAAGAGAGAAACCCAACCATAGCAGAGTTATGGTTGGTTTAATATTGAGAAGGTAATGTGACAATATATGGCAGCTTTGTTTAATTAAAACAAAAGTATTTTACCTGAGATCTTATTAATTAATGTACATATACTGCAACTGATCACAAAAAAGATATTAAAACTATACGAAGAAAATCTGGTTAAAAGTATAACTACAGCAACAAGTGCTTGTACAAGTGTCATAGCTACGGTTGGTTAGTGTTATTACTAGAACACAAGCCTCAAAACTTTGATAAGTATTTTCTCCCATTATGGCCATAAGCTATATTTTATACTAGAACACTTTCCAGCTTATAGATACTAGAACATAAGTTTGATATACATTATGCATGATACTCATTTAGAGAATATTCAACATTATAATTACAAGGTGACTCAAGCAAGTACTCTCCTGGTTAGTACTAGTAGCAAATAATTATTTTAGTCTGCTCTCGGATTTCTACTCCTGTATAAAAGTTATACATTATTGTTTGCATGAAACCCAGTATACACAACTCGGTGCCACTTTAAGGAAATTCTTGATATATTTCCGTTGAGTGTGGTAATGTTTTATGCTTCTGAGGGAAGGTTCCCAGATGCACTTGACTCAAGGAATTGGTACGATCTTCCTTCCCTCGGATCGAATCTACCTCCCATTTTCTCAGGCACTGTATGACCCCTACGAATGAATTGAAAGCAACTTTCAAAATACTTAAAGAGTATAAGGGAGATGAGAGAGAGAGTCATGGTAAATTTAGCTTTATTTTGGATTCACTCCTATACTATGCTGTTTTCTTTATACTAACTGTTACATTGTGCCTTCAGAGGATGGTTGACCCCAACGAGGTGCTGCCGCTCGAGAGTCAGAGTCAGAGTGGTTCATCGTCTTCCTCTCTCCACGACCTGTCTGCCTCGTCAAGTGATTCCTTAAGTGTGGATCCTCGAGAGACTATGCCTGAGACCGCACACAGTAGCTATCACTCTGACACTGTCCACCCATCCGGGTGTATGCTGGCAGTATCACAAAGTGGGTATGTTCCTGGCACAGCGTGCAGTGTCCACTCATCCACACATCTGCTGGGGGCAATACCAAAGACATATTCCTCAAATTTACAGGAAAGAACACCTAGTCATCCCAAAGCCTCCGTTCTTGAAGGAGTCATGGATACACGGCCCATTACAAGGAAAGGTTACACTCATAGATTCAGCAGAAAGTACTTACCCGACGGAGACGAGAAAGAACAACGTAAACGAAGTCTGAATAATATAGCGTCAAAAGTATACCGCGAAAAGAATAAAACATCTAAAAAGAAGTTGCCACAAGAGTTGGAGGAAGAGCAGAAGAAAAACGAAATGCTGAAACTCAACAGCGAGTCTTTGAAAGAGCAGATCATCTATTACCAGACACTTATCAGTGAACAAGTGCCTGTCACTCAGCACATGCAAGAGTCTCCACCTGACAATACCTGTCATAGTGCCTGACACAATACCTGTCATAGTGCCTCACACAATACCTGTCATAGTGCCTTACACAATACCTGTCATAGTGCCTCACACAATACCTGACATATAGAACCTAATATTAGGGAGTCACTACCTAACACATTTTATATTATAATTACACGCTAAACCCGTAAGGGTCATTCATCACCTGCTACTACTCGCTACAGTTTCTGCTCTGGTTACGACTCAACAGGTGTAAAAATACTTCAAGTGTCAGAGGATGTTGAGACATACCTAGGCTTCGGGACTCATTCTGCGATGGGTTCTAGTTGAGGAGCAGCTCATCCACAAATAATGTTCTTTTTGCAAAGCGACTACTTGGCCAAGCTTATGCCTTCCCTTGTGAGTGTCACAAGCAGTATGTAGGGCACTTCTGTCGGGGTAGGAGGCGGGGTCAAATACCTGTCATGTATGGCACTAATAACCTAATTCAAGCCAGAGATGTCAACCAGATGCGCCTGAGTGATGGTTGCAAGCACTGGTTCTGAGTGACTGGGTTAGGTACAGGTTACCAATAACAGGCTAGCTGATTATGAGTGGCCAGTCACAAACCAACTGATAATAGGCAACTAATCACGTACTAGCTAGGCATTCATAAGCCAATTGTCTCTGAAGGACCAATCACCGCTTGGGATATCAGTACCAGATACCTGAATGTTTTCTCGAGAATCACGTAACTGATTGTCCAAGTGTGTAGATTAGCAGATATTATTATTATTATTATTATTATTATTATTATTATTATTATTATTATTATTATTATTTTTATTATTATTATATTCATATTGTTAAGTGCTAAAAGTTTCTGAGAATTAGGAGGCAGTCAGAATTGATCCTAGGAAGTAGAGGGTGTTTCCACTTCCCTAGATCAAGAGCCCTCCCCCGGCCTCAAGTCACCCCTCCCACCTTCCTTGAAGCAAAACTGCCAGGAACCACTGAACAATCAACCTCTGAACAGTCAACCCCTGAACAATCAACCTCTGAACAGTCAACCCTTGAACAGTCAACCTCTGAACAGTCAACCACTGAACAGTCAACCAATGAACAGTCAACCACTGAACAGTCAACCCCTGAACAGTCAACCTCTGAACAGTCAACCACTGAACAGTCAACCACGAAACAGTCAACCTTTGAACAGTCAACCTCTGAACAGTCAACCTCTGAACATTCAACCTTTGAACAGTCAACCTCTGAACAGTCAACCACTGAACAGTCAACCTTTGAACAGTCAACCTCTGAACAGTCAACCACTGAACAGTCAACCACTGAACAATCAACCTCTGAACAGTCAACCACTGAACAGTCAACCACGAAACAGTCAACCTTTGAACAGTCAACCTCTGAACAGTCAACCTCTGAACAGTTAACCACGGAAGTCAACCACTGAACAGTTAACCACTGAACAGTCATACACTGAACAGTCAACCTTTGAACAGTCAACCTCTGAACAGTCAACCACTGAACAGTCAACCACTGAACAATCAACCTCTGAACAGTCAACCACTGAACAGTCAATCTCTGAACAGTCAACCACTGAACAGTCAACCACTGAACAGTCAACCTCTGAACAGTCAACCACTGAACAGTCAACCACTGAACAGTCAACCTCTGAACAGTCAACCACTGAACAGTCAACACTGAACAGTCAACCACTGAACAGTCAACCACTGAACAATCAACACTGAACAGTCAACCCCTGAACTGTCAACCTCTGAACAGTCAACCACTGAACAGTCAACCACTGAACAGTCAACCTCGTCAACCTCTGAACAGTCAACCACTGAACAGTCAACCTCTGAACAGTCAACCACTGAACAGTCAACCACTGAACAGTCAACCACTGAACAGTCAACCATTGAACAGTCAACACTGAACAGTCAACCACTGAAGTCAACCACTGAACAGTCGACCTCTGAACAGTCAACCTCTGAACAGTTAACAACTGAACAGTCAACCTCTGAACAGTCAACCACTGAACAGTCAACCTCTGAACAGTCAACATCTGAACAGTCAACCACTGAACAGTCAACCTCAGAACAATTAACCACTGAACAGTCAACCTCTGCACAGTCAACCACTGAACAGTCAACCTCTGAACAGTCAACCACTGAACAGTCAACCACTGAACAGTCAGCCACTGAAGAGTCAACGCCCCCGGTGGCCTAGTGGGTAAAGCTCTTGCTTCACGCATGGAGGGGCCGGGTTCAATTCCCGGTGGGGCAGAAACATTTCGAAGTGTTTCCCTACATACACATACACAAACACACATATACAACAGGCCTAGTGTCTAATTGACATGTGCCTAGGACAAAATGGTAACTAACTGAATAGTCAACCACTGAACAGTCAACCTCTGAAAAGTCAACATCTGAACAGTCAACCACTGAACAGTCAACCACTGAACAGTCAACCACTGAACAGTCAACACTGAGCAGTTAACCACTGAACAGTCAACCACTGAAGTCAACACTGAACAGTCAACCACTGAACAGTCAACCACTGAACAGTCAACACTGAACAGTCAACTACTGAACAGTCAACACTGAACAGTCAACCACTGAACAGTCAACCACTGAACAGTCAACACTGAACAGTCAGCCACTGAACAGTCAACCTCTGAACAGTCAACCACTGAACAGTCAACCACTGAAGTAAACCTCTGAACAGTCAACCTCTGAACAGTCAACCACTGAACAGTCAACATTGAACAGTCAACCCCTGAACTGTCAACCACTGTACAGTCAACCACTGAAGAGTCAACCTCTGAACAGTTAACCACTGAACAGTCAACCTCTGAACAGTACACCACAAAACAGTCAACCACTGAACAGTCAACCTCTGAACAGTCAACCACTGAACAGTCAACCTCTGAACAGTCAACCACTGAACAGTCAACCACTGAACAGTCAACCACTGAACAGTCAACCATTGAACAGTCAACAATGAACAGTCAACCACTGAACAGTCAACCACTGAACAGTCAACCACTGAACAGTCAATCTCTGAACAGTCAACCTCTGAACAGTTAACCACTGAACAGTCAACCTCTGAACAGTCAACCACTGAACAGTCAACACTGAATAGTCAACCACTGAACAGTCAACCACGGAACAGTCAACCTCTGAACAGTCAACCACTGAACAGTCAACCACTGAACAGTCAACCACTGAACAGTCAATCTCTGAACAGTCAACCTCTGAATAGTCAACCACTGAACAGTCAACCACTGAACAGTCAACCACTGAACAGTCAACCTCTGAACAGTCAACCACTGAACAGTCAACCTCTGAACAGTCAACCACTGAACAGTCAACCACTGAACAGTCAACCACTGAACAGTCAATCTCTGAACAGTCAACCACTGAACAGTCAACCACTGAACAGTCAACCACTGAACAGTCAATCTCTGAACAGTCAACCTCTGAACAGTTAACCACTGAACAGTCAACCTCTGAACAGTTAACCACTGAACAGTCAACCTCTGAACAGTTAACCACTGAACAGTCAACCTCTGAACAGTCAACCACTGAACAGTCAACACTGAATAGTCAACCACTGAACAGTCAACCACTGAACAGTCAACCACTGAACAGTCAACCACTGAACAGTCAACCACTGAACAGTCAACCACTGAACAGTCAACCTCTGAACAGTCAACCACTGAACTGTCAACCACGGAACAGTCAACCTTTGAACAGTCAACCTCTGAACAGTCAACCTCTGAACAGTCGACCACTAAACAGTAAACCTCTGAACAGTCAACCACTGAACAGTCAACCACTGAACAGTCAACCACTGAACAGTCAACCACTGAACAGTCAACACTGAACAGTCAACCACTGAACAGTCAACCACTGAACAGTCAACACTGAACAGTCAACACTGAACAGTCAACCACTGAACAGTCAACCACTGAACAGTCAACCACTGAACAGTCAACACTGAACAGTCAACCACTGAACAGTCAACCACTGAATATTCAACACTGAACAGTCAACCTCTGAATATTCAACACTGAACAGTCAACCTCTGAACAGTCAACCACTGAACAGTCAACCAATGAACAGTCAACACTGAACAGTCAACACTGAACAGTCAACCACTAAACAGTCAACACTGAACAGTCAACCTCTGAACAGTCAACCACTGAACAGTCAACCACTGAACAGTCAACACTGAACAGTCAACACTGAACAGTCAACCACTGAACAGTCAACACTGAACAATCAACCACTGAACAGTCAACACTGAACAGTCAACACTAAACAGTCAACCACTGAAGTCAACCACTGAACAGTCAACCACTGAACAGTCAACACTGAACAATCAACCACTGAACAGTCAACACTGAACAATCAACCACTGAACAGTCAACCACTCAGTATTTTCAATAAGAGGGAAATTTCTGACCCTCCAATCAGAAGACATTTAACACAGACCAATCATAACCTAAACTTACCCACTAAACAGAAGACTTCTGACACATGAACCTATCAGAGCCTATTTTTGTATATTTTCTCTCCACTTATAATTTATACAATTTATAGCAGCGCTGAATGACCCTTCTGGGTTTAGCGCTTATTCGGATTATTACTATTATTATTAGTAGTAGTAGTTGTAAACAATTTATATTTTATTTTCGCCTTTGTTATTGTTTATGTATTTTAAGACTTTATAAAATAAATTTAAAACTCACTGAACGTTTTACTTAATGAGAGATTGATGGAAGTACATATAATTATGTACAGTGAAATGCACAAGAGTACATATAAGCACATGGGAGTGCATGGAAGTACAGGAGTACATAAAAGTACATGCACTCCCATGTAAATGTACTCCCAAGTAAATGTTTTGTGGTCAAAGTTTCTAGCCTAGCAGTGTGCTAGTTTTGCTACTCCCAGATAGGCATTATTAAGTACTTTTAAGGTCTTTGCCTATTACTCCAATGTCCTTTTCTTTTCTTTCGTTTTTTTTTTTTTTTGCACAACATATTGTATTCTAGTTTAGGAATGTTATTTCTAGGATGCACTTGTCCACGCTGACGCTCACCTCCCACGTCTGACGCTACAGCGTTAGTTTAATATATTTATTATGCAACCCATACCCATGGTGTGGGCGGTAGTCAAAATATTACAGAGGTACATAATGGGTCCAGGGACTGGACTCCAAAGTTTTGATAGCTGAACAAGTTACAGCGGTAATGAACTAGATCTGGTCACAATTATGACAAGTTACAAAGGTAATGAGCTCCAGGTAGAGCTGGTCACTCTCATGACAAGTTACAAAGGTAATGAACTAGAGCTGGTCACAATCATGACAAGTTACAAAGGTAATGAGCTCCAGGTAGAGCTGGTCACTCTCATGACAAGTTACAAAGGTAATGAACTAGAGCTGGTCACAATCATGACAAGTTACAAAGGTAATGAGCTCCAGGTAGAGCTGGTCACTCTCATGACAAGTTACAAAGGTAATGAACTAGAGCTGGTCACACTCATGACAAGTTACAAAGGTAATGAGCTCCAGGTAGAGCTGGTCACACTCATGACAAGTTACAAAGGTAATGAACTAGAGCTGGTCACAATCATGACAAGTTACAAAGGTAATGAGCTCCAGGTAGAGCTGGTCACACTCAAGACAAGTTACAAAGGTAATGAACTAGAGCTGGTCACACTCATGACAAGTTACAAAGGTAATGAACTAGAGCTGGTCACAATCATGACAAGTTACAAAGGTAATGAACTAGAGCTGGTGACAATCAAGACAAGTTACAAAGGTAATGAACTAGAGCTGGTCACAATCATGACAAGTTACAAAGGTAATGAGCTCCAGGTAGAGCTGGTTACAATCATATCAAGTTACAAAGGTAATGAATCATAATCACATCATATATATAGTTACAATCATGAACAAATTACACATACACACACATATATACATACACACACACACACGCACACACAACAGGCCCAGTTTTCAATCGACATGTGCATAGGACAAAATGGTAATCAATACACATACATACACACACACACACACACACACTGCAATGGATCAGAGAATATCTGACAGGGAGGCAACAACGAGTCATGGTACGTGACGAGGTATATGTGAATGACATAACGGAAGGGATAGACTCAGAAGTGTCCCTGTTTGCAGATGATGTGAAGTTAATGAGAAGAATTAAATCAGTCGAGGATCAGGCAGGACTACAAAGAGACCTGGACAGGCTACAAGCCTGGTCCAGTAACTGGCTCCTTGAATTTAACCCTGCCAAATGTAAAGTCATGAAGATCGGGGAAGGGCAAAGAAGACCGCAGACAGAGTATAGTCTAGGTGGCCAAAGACTGCAAACCTCACTCAAGAAAAAAGATCTTGGGGTGAGTATAATACCGAGCACATCTCCTGAGGCACACATCAATCAGATAACTGCTGCAGCATACGGGCGGCTGGAAAACCTAAGAATAGCGTTCCAATACCTCACTAAGGAATCATTCAAGACTCTGTACACCATATATGTCAGGCCCATACTGGAGTATGCAGCACCAGTATGGAACCCACACCTGGTCAAGCACGTCAAGAAATTAGAGAAAGTACAAAGGTTTGCAACAAGACTAGTCCCAGAGCTAAGGGGATTGTCCTACGAAGAAAGGTTAAGGGAAATCGGCCTGACGACACTAGAGGACAGGAGGGTTAGGGGAGACATGATAAATACATACAAAATACTGCGAGGAATAGATAAGGTGGACAGAGACAAGATGTTCCAGAGAGGGGACACAGAAACAAGGGGTCACAGTTGGAAGTTGAAGACTCCTATGAGTCAAAGGGATGTTAGGAAGTATTTCTTCAGTCATAGAGTTGTCAGGAAGTGGAATAGCCTAGAAAGCGACGTAGTGGAGGCAGGAACCATACATAGTTTTAAGACGAGGTTTGATAAAGCTCATGGAGCAGGGAGAGAGAGGACCTAGTAGCAATCAGTGAAGAGGCGGGGCCAGGAGCTAATAATCGACCCCTGCAACCACAAATAGATGAGTACAAATAGGTGAGTACACACGTGGCAATGCTTTATTTACAGGGAGCAAAGTCAGGGTATTTTTCCAGAATGGTCTGTAATATACCACTGTGGATCGGCGCCTACAATCTATCACTCTCGATTAATACTCAGTTTGCTTTGGATGAAACACCTAACCCCTGTTTTGTATCATCAGCAAATTTTCCTATCTTAGATGAGTGTGAGAGAAACAGTATAAATCAGCATTGGGTTGCTAGTCTATTCTATATGACAGTTACATAGTGGGAATTAATGCTAATGTTTCCTTATTATATTCTATCACAGGAACAGAATTTGTATTTGTATAATGTTGAAATCTGTCTGCCTGAGCTGAGAGACTTTAGGAGGACTATGAGGAAATCGTTGAGTATTTCATTAAAGATTCAGAAGGTACGGGAGCTTCAAAGACTTCGTTCCAGCAGAGATACATTACATTATAATACTTTCTCAGAGAGGTCAGGTCGCTAGGCTAGTTTAATATAATAACAAATGCACACCACATTAATTCTCATAAGTGTATAAATCACGATAGTCGGCGTACACATACACTCAATACATAATCATATGAGTACACAAATGTAATTATACACAAACATTCATACTAAACACAATGCTGTCAACATTATGGGTGGCCAAAACGTCGATCACGATCTATCAGATCACTGAACAATTCAGTTTATTTTATTCTTGGCTATTCTCTCGCTCTTTGTATGTATGTACAGTATGTATGTATACACAAATAACCCGGCCACAGGAAAGAGAAACTTAAGACGACGTTTCGGTCCGACTTGGACCACTTACAAAGTCAATGTTAAATGTATGTACTTTTGTATGTATATAAGCTACTTCTGACAACTGAAATTTGTCTTCAATACACATCATATTATTGTCTACGGCCCACAGAAGAACTTTATTTATATCCTCTCGGAGATTGTGTCACAGAAGTGACTAAACATGGAGCTAGCAGTAGTGGAGGTCAACATGATGTGATCCATCAGCCTTCAAGAACGGACTGGCTATCTCACTTTCCACTTGTTACAATAATATACTTACTTTCAGCCGTCAAAGCTTTTTCAAAGCTCTACATAAACAGTATTATGAGTTTTAGATGTTTAAGCTTTATGTTTAACGTAAGTAAAAATTATGAAGACTTTTATTTACGTAATTGATTTCTAACTCTCATCAGAATACTGTAACTGTAATTAGTAATGAATACTAACATTGGTATCTCAAAGTAATTAACCTATTTTATATTTAACCGCCCTAGGTTATTTAATACCTAATGAGCGATAAGCATTCTTTTATACATTGAACATAGTTATCATAATTTTAAAAATATAAAATCACTGAAAAAGTATCGATATCGACCTAAAATCGTGTATCAGTATAGACAAAAAATCTAATAGCGTCCCATCCAGTCTTGAACAAACTGACCAACACACACACACACACACACACACACACACACACACACACACACACACACACACACACACAGGAAGTGGAATAGTCTGGAAAGTGACGTAGTGGTATGGTTTGTTTGCAATCGTGTCATTACGTGAGTCAAAGTGACTTAGTAGCGACCAGTGAAGAGGCGGGATCAGGAGCTGTGACTCGACCCCTGTAACCACAACGAGGTGAGTATATATCTCACAGAAACATACTGTAAATTAAACATGTGATAAGCTTTAACTTTATTTTTATAAAACTGGGTTATAAAAATGTAAACAATAAATAATAAAATATGTAAACAATAAATAATAAAATATGTAAACAATAAATAATAAAATATGTAAACAATAAGATAAATATAATACATTGACTATAAGAAGAGACAGTGTCAACACAAAATCTGTCTTGTCATGAAGACCTCTGATGAATGGGTCAGTTACTTCCGTCTCGTGAAAGTCCTGTCGAGTGTTTGTCTTCTTAGTGCTGGCTCGTAGTACACGATATTGTCAATCATTTACGTGATTGTCTATAAGAAACTTAGCTGTTCAGTGGCTAAATCACGGACTGCTTATCCTGTCAGAGCCAGCTGCTCCATGATTGGTCGCGGGTTGAAAAACACAATGTGAATGTTAGCACATGATAAAAAGAAAACAGTTAAACGCTGTATTTGTCCCATCTCCTAGGCATATCTGGTTAAGATTTATAACTAGATTTGAGCTTATTAGTGCCAAACAAGACGGGTACTTGGCCTTTCTTCGTCAAAAGTCTTAACGCAAACAGAAATTGTCAGGTAGTGACTCTCATCAGCTACTGTCAGGTACTGTATCAGGTTAAGGTTCCTATAGATATTACGAGTCGGGAAGACGTTCCTTATTCTTGTACTTCATAATTTGCTCTTTCAATTTTTTTTCGAAGAGTTTCAGCTTCTCATTTTTCTTCTGCTCTTCTTCCAACTGCTGTTGCAAAATCATTTTGGATATTGCCTTCTTCTCGCGGTATTCTTTCGAAGCCACATTATTCAGACTTCGTTTACGTTGTTCTTTTTCTTCTCCGTCTGGCATATACTGTCTCCGAACTCTGTGACGGTAACCTTTTCTAGCAGCGGGCGTTTTAGCCATCACACCTTCCAGTACAGAGTCTGTGGGATAAATAGGTGCTCCTTCCTGTAGATTTGGGGAATATATCTTTGGTATTGCCCCCAGCATATCTGTGGATGAGTGGACATCGTACGCTGTGTCAGGAACGTTGCCATTCGGTGAGGTTCGAAACATACATCCAGATAAGTGGACAATGTCAGTGGGATATCTATTGTATGCGGTCTCAGGTACAGACTCTCGAGGATCCACACTGAAGGAATTAGCAGATGAGGCAGTAGGGTCGTGGAGAAAGGAAGACGATGGACCATTTTGACTTTCGAGTTGCAGCACCTCGTTGGGGTCAACCATCCTCTGAAGACACAATGTAACAGTTATTATACTGCAAGACAGTTTCCATAGGAATGCATCGTCATATAAAACTTTGTCAGCTATAGATGAGAAAAACTTATTACTATATGAGTTAAGGAAATACACATGGATACATTAACATTAACATAATGTAATATAAAAAGATACAAGGAAAACAAACTGGATGGAGGTTAAAAAGTGGTTAATTAATGCAGGTGAATAGCAAATAAGAGAATGTCTAATACTGTCAGCAAATTTTCTTGCGTATAATAAAGAGATTTGGAGAGAGAGAGAGAGAGAGAGAGAGAGAGAGAGAGAGAGAGAGAGAGAGAGAGAGAGAGAGAGAGAGAGAGAGAGAGAGAGAGAGAGAGAGAGAAAAGGTGAGAAAAATAAGACAACAAATGGATTTATCTGTTAAAAGTGAAATTAGCGACATGATGGGTAAGTAGATAGTAAGGTTCGAGAGGCAGGGATATTTTTATAAATTATTACACTAAGAAATGGAGGTAGAAATGTCAGTCCTAGGACAAGGAACAATGTAATATCGTTAGTAAGAAAAGACAGAAGTGAGTGAAGCAATAAGTACAGCATGGTGAATGTAGAGAAAACTACAGGAATGGAAAAAAAAATAAAAATTAAATGCTGAAAGTAGGAGGATATAAACTGTTGAAAGTTTCTGTATTTGTTCAATATATATCAAAGAAAAGAATGGATCCTGGGGTTTTCAGTGATCCCGTATTGTTCATAGGAAAGAATTGAAGAAGAATAAGTTTGTTGAAGGCAGCAGGGAGAGCAATGGGAAAGACAGAAAATGTTATTTGTACTTAAGTTTTTGTGCGGGTACAGTTCGAGCCTCGACTCCTCTGTGTGCATGTAGGTTTGTACTGTATGTATGATTATGTATTCCTACATGTTCGACTGTGCGTGTAAATATGTATTATTGAAGTGTATCTAAGATATTTCTGGAAAATGAAGATATAAGTAATACAAGCCATACTTAAACATTAGTTTAAACATTAGTTTAAATATGGCGGAGTGAGAGTATTAAAACAGTAATCCGCAAGAGTAAACTTACAAAGTAACCATCACGCCAAGATGGTGACGGTGGGTCACCCAGTTCCGGGCAACTGTCAGTCCCCCATGCCATCGCTGACTCAAGTCCCAGATGACCATGTGGGTTAAATCCAGAGGCTTCTGGACAGCCAACTGGGTCAAATTCAGACGCTAAAAAATTAAATCCAAGTTTGTGTAGCATGTTCCGTGCCACTGCTGGATCTTCAAGTTCAAGTAGATCATGTGAGTCCAAGTCTAATGCTGATGCTTCCGGTCTCAGGTGACCTTGTGAGTCATGTTCCAATGCAGATGATTCAAATCCTGGATAACTTATTGAGTGAAATCCAGCCTCGGGTACTGGATAACTTTGTGGATTCCATCCGGACACAGCTGCAGAAAAACCACAGGTCGCGGCTCTCGCAGTGTCTTCCGAGACCGCCTTAGGTGCCTCCAACATGTCCGAAACCAGGTCCAGGTCAAAGTTCGTGTAAGGATCCAATCCCGAAGAACCACCCTGTTGATCCATCGTGGGAAGGACAGCATTAAGGGCGCTACGGAGATCCTCCATGCTGTATTTGTTAGTTGAAGGGCGACGTCTAACAGACTTTTCTTTTGAGTGAGCGGGTACACTGGAGTTCTTCATAGTTATAAAAGAATGAAGGGAACTCACATGCTAGAGTAAATACTTGCGAGACGAATGTTGAGAAGGTCGCTTGCCAGCCTATATATACGTGGAAGAACTTTAAAGCCGGGAACAACAAGTTTCACTCACGTTCACAGTTACCTCCGAGTTGACCGGCCAAAGAGAAACGTTTGCGACTCTCAAACACTTACAGGTCTCGTTCCCGGCCTCTCGTTCTTACGAAGTCGTTTCCCTCACACGGCTGACGCAACGTTCTTAAAACATTACTTAAACAGCCAGACAAATACTATTAAATAACGTTTAGTAAATTTAACTGGTAAGGAAATAACACAGTAAGATATTTATATTGTTTCAAACCCCTGATGAGCCGTGACTGACACACTGGCCAGCCATGACTGACACACTGGCCAGCCATGACTGACACACTGGCCAGCCATGACTGACACACTGGCCAGCCATGACTGACACACTGGCCAGCCATGATTGACATCATGACCAGTCATGACTGACACGCTGACAAGCCATGACTGACACTGACCAGCCATGATTGACACACTGACCAGCCATAGTTGACACGCTGACCAGCCATAGTTGACACACTGACCAGCCATGACTGACACACTGACCAGCCATGACTGACACACTGACCAGCCATGACTGACACACTGACCAGCCATGACTGACACACTGACCAGCTATGACTGACACACTGACCACTAATGATTGACACACTGGCCAGCCATGACTGACACACTGGCCAGCCATGACTGACACACTGACCAGCCATGACTGACACACTGACAAGCCATGGCTGACACTGACCAGCCATGAATGACACACTGACAAGCCATGGCTGACACACTGATCTGCCATGACTGAAACATTGACCAGCCATGACTGACACATTGACCAGCCATGACTGACACACTGACCAGCCATGACTGACACTCACCAGTCATGACTGACACCATGACCAGCTATGACTGACACTCACCAGTCATGACTGACACCCTGACCAGCCATGACTGACACCATGACCCATCTATGACTGACACCCTGAACAAGGCATGATCGGCAACCTGAACCAGCGAGAGCTGATATCCTGAACCGGCATGGATGACAACCTGAACCTGCCCTGGCTAACACTCAGAAAACCATTCATGGCTCACACTCTGAACCAGCAATGGCTGACATCCTGAACAAGCCATAACTTACATCCTGAATCACTCATGGCTGACCCCTCTGAACCTGCCCTGACTGACACTCTGAACCTGCCCTGACTGATATTCTGAACGTGCCCTAGCTGACACTCTGAACCTGCTATGGCTGACACTCTGAACCTGCTATGGCTGACACTCTGAACCTGCTATGGCTGACACTCTGAACCTGCTATGGCTGACACTCTGAACCTGCTATGGCTGACACTCTGAACCTGCTATGGCTGACACTCTGAACCTGCTATGGCTGACACTCTGAACCTGCTATGGCTGACACTCTGAACCTGCTATGGCTGACACTCTGAACCTGCTATGGCTGACACTCTGAACCTGCTATGGCTGACACTCTGAACCTGCTATGGCTGACACTCTGAACCTATCTTGGCTGACACTCTGAACCAGCCATGGCTGACTCTCTGAACCTGCCATGGCTGACACTCTAAGCCTGCCATGGCTGACACTCTAAGCCTGCCATGGTTGGCACTCTGAACCTGCCATGGCTGACATTCAGAACCTGCCATGGCTGACACTCTGAATCAGCCATGGCCGACACTGAACTCTAGACATATTTATGTAGAGAACATTGCTGATATATAAAGTTAAACATTGTTGTTAGTGTCGTTTACGTTTAGACACATATTGACGCTTAATGTCACGTTATTTACGTCTAGACTCATGTTGAGCATTTATTGTTGATACATTATACACATTTGTGTGCAACATGTGAGAGTCTTGTATAGTGTTCCAAACGTATGTTAGAAACGTTATCCATTGGCTCTGTTGTGGCCATGTTTGTTGATGTGGGTGATTCACCTCGTCCCTCCACCCCTCCTTCCTTCCCTTCCCTCCACCCCTCCTTCCCCTCTCTCACACATAATGTTATTCATTATTGTGTATACAACAAATGTCAGGTTTATTTTGGCGTATGAATCACCAGCGTGGGAACCAGTCCCAATAATAAATGTCAATAGTATAAAGAAAGTAGAGAGGTTAGTAATGATAATAGTCCCGGCGCTAAGTGCAATACACACAGGAAGGAAACTTATGAAACTGCACCTGATATTACAAGATAGACGAACACAGTCACATTTAATAACGACGTAAGTAATACTGATCAGGCTTGATAGAGTGGATAAAGACTGTCCGTGAGGTGGGCAACATGTGCACTAGGGTATCTAATGTAAGTTAAATACACAAATAAGTTGCAAAGATATTAGGAAGTATTTTTGTAGCCTCAGCGCGGTCTGAGAGTTAAATGAGTGATAAAGTGGTGAAAGCAGACCCCATAGATAGCTTTAATAGGGACTACGAGGCCACACAACAGGAAGTTAAGAGGGACAATCAGGAGCCGAGACTTGACCTCTGCAACTACAGCTAGGTAAGTACACATACATTAAACCTTACAAAACTGGTAGAGAACATGATTACGACATATAAGATACTCAGAATATTCGATAGTACAGACAGAGTCTGCATCAATCTGAGGGTAATTAGGAGTGATTTGAGTGAGAAAGTTGTGAAAGTATAGTACATACACAGTTTTAAGATTAGGCATGCTAAGACTCATGAGGCCAGGAATAGTGTAGAGCTGTTCCTGATTAATTGAACAACCTGTCATTCAAACAGTATTTGTTTTGACACGTTACAAAGCGTCAGTTTCTGCACGATCTTAACAATGACAACAATAATATTCTAGATTAGAAGAGGTTAGCTTAATACAATTTAAATAAACTTATATTTACACAGTTATTCCTCAGTAACAGTGGCGTCTTACATGTGGCAGCACGAGGGGGGGGAGAAGGAAGGGGTTGATGTACGGAAGGGTTGGAGGTCGGGGAGGGGTGGAGGGTGAGAGAGAGGTGGGGGAAGGACACATTAGAGAGCACCGGAAACCTCGTTCACGATCCACCAATAGATCGCAGAACAATTTCAAGTTAATAATAATAATAATATCTTTATTTACTACATGTACAAGGTATACAGGCCTAGCTGACATCAATAACATACTACTATATAGAATGCCGTTTGTTATTCAGAGCATTTCGGGCAAATTAGGTCAGTTTTGTCCAAATATGCGACCCACACCAGTCGACTAACACTCAGGTACCCATTTTACTGATGGGTGAACATAGACAACAGGTGTAAAGTTAACGCCCACTGTTTCTACCCTGGCTGGGAATCGAACCCAGACCCTCGCCTTGTGAAGCGAGAGTTTTAGCCACCAGGCCACCAGAGTATCTGAGTATTTGGCAATATATTTATATATTCAGTTTGTTCCTGATTACTCTCTTTCACTGGTTAGTTAATTGGTTTTAAAGCTTATCGACTACACGAGGATCACTAAGACTGCGTGTAAGTTTTTCACCACCAGTCTGAACACATTAATCCTTAATATAGGGATTAAACTCTCAGTATATACCGTATACAATGAGAGACATAGACCTCTAGACATACACCTCTCGGTGTATGTCTAGACTTGAGTCAAAGACTTCAAGACTGTCTTCTCTGCGAGTGTTGCTTTGAAATTGAGAAATACTAGATGTAGTGTATCAGTGGATCTTATAGGACAGAACTAAGGAAACAGCAGAGCCCGTCTCATTAAAACCTGGCCACCTCTGCACTCTATGAAAATCAGAGGTGAACTCTATAGAGTTTCAAGAGTAGGTTCTATATTTTTCTGGTGGGGTGATAATTCTCTGGAGGCGAGCCTTAGGTTTATTGGGTATAATAGTACAGGCAGTGTGTTGGCTGCTAGCCCATGGTCTAGGCCAGAGTTGGCGGAAGCACGTCTTGCTGGTAGGTTTACTTAGGTACAAGTGCACATAAATACAGTTATACAAAGTATCTTACATAGTAACGTTTGTGTAAATTACCTAGGATAACCCCCAACAAAAGTCAGTGACTTATTTCCATTGGGGTTCTTGAGGTTGTCTGGTGCGAGTGAGGACAGTCTCGCCCAGCCAATTCTAGGTTTCAATTCGGTCACCAGACGGCAGCAATAGACCTAGGCGGTATGACGACAGTGGTTACAGTACGGTAGGGAACTCAAGACCAGGAATCAGCAAAGCCAGTCGATATACCTGGAGTATACCTGGAGAGAGTTTCGGGGGTCAACTCCCCCGTGGCCCGGTCTGTAACCAGGCCTCATGGTGGTTCAGGGCCTAATCAACTAGGCTGTTTGTGTTGGCCGCACGCAACCCGACGTACGAACCACAGCCCAGCTGGTCAGGTACCGACTTTAGGTGCCTGTCCAGTGCCTTCTTGAAGACAGCCAGGTGTCTATTGGTAATCCTCCTTATGTATGCTGGGAGGCAGTTGAACAGTCTTGGGCCCCTGCCACTTATTGTGTTGTATCTTATCGTGCTAGTGGCGCCCCTGCTTTTCATTGGATGAATGTTGCATCGTCTACCGAGTCTTTTGCTTTCATAGGGAGTGAGTTTAGTTACGAGGCGAGACCAGGAGCTATTTCTTATTAAATATAACTGGGTACCTCGACCCATCCAAACACAATTAGGTGACCACAAACAGGTGAGTACACAGGAGCTACGAATCGACCCCTGTAATCACATATAGGCGAGTACACACACAGGTCAGTTACAGGTTAGGGTCAGTCTTATCAGTGTTGATCACTTACGTTCACACAGTTCACTTACGACCAGTCCCATGCCGGTCTTGCCAAGCGTTCGTTATTTCCGTTATTCTAATTTAAATTTAAATGCCGATTCAGAGTCAAACGTTCAGTAATCGTTTTGTGATTATAGGCAGAACCAGTACTTGAAGTGGGGGTAGGCGCACCCCATCTCTACACGGGGCCAGGAGCTGTGAATCGGTTGGCAGCGCACTTAGTTCACATGCTATGGGTTCTAACCCCACCCTTTACCGTGGTTGGGGCGCCCATAGTTCAATCCCCGGCACGGGTGGAAGCACTGAGCATGTTTCCTTACACCTGCTATCCCTGTTCACCTAACATTAAGTAGGTACCTGGGTGTTAATTGACTGGTGTAGGTCGCATCCTGGGGAAAAAGATAAAGGACCACAATGGAAATAAGACAGAGTCCTCGATGACGCATTGATTTTCTTGTGATATCCTGGTTGGCTAACCCCCCCTACCCCTTACCTGGAGTATACCTGGAGAGGGTTTCGGGGCTCAACGCCCCCGCTTCTCGGTCTGAGACCAGGCCTCGTGGTGGATCAGGGTCTGATCTACCAGGCTGTTACTGCTGGCCGCACGCAAACTGACGTACAAACCACAGCCCGGTTGGTCAGGAACTGACTTTAGGTGCCTGTCCAGTGCCTTCTTGAAGACAGCCAGGGGTCTATTGGTAATCCCCCTTATGTATGCTGGGAGGCAGTTGAACAGTCTTGGGTCCCGGACACTTATTGCGTTGTCTCTCAGCGTACTCGTTGCGCCCCTGCTTTTCATTGGGGGAATGTTGCATCTCCTACCGAGTCTTTTGCTTTCATAGGGAGTAATTTTCGTATGCAAGTTTGGTACTAATCCCTCTTGGATTTTCCAAGTGTATATTATCATGTATCTCTCTCGCCTGCGTTCCAGGGAATACAAATCAAGGGACTTCAACAGTTCCCAGTAATTTAGGTGCCTTATCGTACTTATGTGTGCCGTGAAAGTTCTTTGTGCACTCTCCAGGTCAGCAATTTCCCCTGCCTTGAAGGGGGCAGTTAGTATACAGCAGTTAAAAATTCCCAAAAAAAATCTTATCTTATCTTATGCATAACCGCTTGTAAATGATCAGTCCTCTGCTGTGTCATGACACACCATATTACCCTATATAAATCCTTTATGAAATAAAACATTTATCAGTGCTACAGTTACACTCTCTTCCTACCCTCACTTCCACTGGTACCACAACCACCCGACACCTTCCTACGCTAGGTTCTTCTAACACCATCACCAACACAGGTATACACCCCCTCCTCCTCCTAATAATAATAATAATAATAATAATAATAATAATAATAATAATAATATCTTTATTTCTACAAGTACATGTACAAGGTATACAGGCCTAGCTGACATCTACGACATACTATTATATAAAAAGTCCCTTGTTATTAATGTGTAAATAGTTCATTATCACTGTAACTTGTTTAGCTATCAGAACTTTGCGGCGCAGTCCCTGGAACTATTATGTGCCTATGTAAGTTCTTGACTACCGCCCACACCATGGGTATGGTGTGACTACCGCCCACACCATGGGTATGGTGTGACTACCCCCACACCATGGGTATGGTGTGACTACCCCCACACCATGGGTATGGTGTGACTACCGCCCACACCATGGGTATGGTGTGACTACCGCCCACACCATGGGTATGGTGTGACTACCGCCACACCATGGGTATGGTGTGACTACCGCCCACACCATGGGTATGGTGTGACTACCCCACACCATGGGTATGGTGTGACTACCCCCACACCATGGGTATGGTGTGACTACCCCACACCATGGGTATGGTGTGACTACCCCACACCATGGGTATGGTGTGACTACCCCACACCATGGGTATGGTGTGACTACCGCCCACACCATGGGTATGGTGTGACTACCCCACACCATGGGTATGGTGTGACTACCGCCCACACCATGGGTATGGTGTGACTACCCCCACACCATGGGTATGGTGTGACTACCCCCACACCATGGGTATGGTGTGACTACCCCCACACCATGGGTATGGTGTGACTACCGCCCACACCATGGGTATGGTGTGACTACCCCCACACCATGGGTATGGTGTGACTACCGCCCACACCATGGGTATGGTGTGACTACCGCCCACACCATGGGTATGGTGTGACTACCCCCACACCATGGGTATGGTGTGACTACCGCCCACACCATGGGTATGGTGTGACTACCGCCCACACCATGGGTATGGTGTGACTACCGCCACACCATGGGTATGGTGTGACTACCCCCACACCATGGGTATGGTGTGACTACCGCCCACACCATGGGTATGGTGTGACTACCGCCCACACCATGGGTATGGTGTGACTACCCCACACCATGGGTATGGTGTGACTACCCCCACACCATGGGTATGGTGTGACTACCCCCACACCATGGGTATGGTGTGACTACCGCCCACACCATGGGTATGGTGTGACTACCCCACACCATGGGTATGGTGTGACTACCCCCACACCATGGGTATGGTGTGACTACCCCCACACCATGGGTATGGTGTGACTACCGCCCACACCATGGGTATGGTGTGACTACCCCCACACCATGGGTATGGTGTGACTACCGCCCACACCATGGGTATGGTGTGACTACCGCCCACACCATGGGTATGGTGTGACTACCGCCCACACCATGGGTATGGTGTGACTACCGCCCACACCATGGGTATGGGTTGTATAATAAAAATATTAAACTAACTATGACCGAGTCTTCCCTTATTAGGTTTGGTGATCCAGAGAAGAAATTTATTTTTGAAATATGATTTTTTTTTATTCCTAAGTAGACCCCTGTCCTTATTCCATGATATGTAATGTATTACTTCAAATAGAAATATAACACAGTATTTGACTTTAATGGGCTATCTACAATTTCTACATAATATACTCTATGTGCCCGTAACATATGTGTCGTCAAGACCATTGTAGAAAATAAGAAAAAGACACAATACCGTGAGTGAAACAATACACATAAGAGATGAGCTTATGACGACGTTTAGGTCCGACTTGACCATTTACAAAGTCACACTAAGAGACGAGTGAGTGAGCCAGTATATATAAGCGAGGGGGACAGAGACGGGGCAAAGAGAGGAAGAAAGAAGTGAAGTAGTAGTAGAGGTACTGCAGTGCCGACCCCTTAATAACACAAGTGTGTATACACCGAGAGATGAATTTGTTTTAATGTCTATTTTAGGGATTAACGTATCCTTAGCTGGTGGTGTTCAGATGACGAATAGCCTTAATGAACATTGCGGAATCTACGTATATGCTACCAAACTGAATTTCAAAACTGTTACCGCTGATTGGTGGGTGGTAGTTTTTAATGATACTATAGATATCACTCTTATCCAACTGTACGTCTCCGGACTGTGCTTATCTCTTTTATTTACCGTACATTCTGCTGGAATATCTGTGCACAAAAAAAATCTTAAATAATTTTCAAAATAATAACCGTATTGTTATTTAAATGAAAACGAAAGTTTGCCAAGACAAAGTAAAAAAAAATATACACATTGTGATGATTCAACCTGACTCATATGTCAGTTTTAGTGATAATGTTAAGAGGATGAATGAAGCCGGGACAACGACAGTTGCAGGAAAAGTCTCAAGGGTAGAATTTGGTGACGCCAGGCGGAAACATTACGCTCAGCTTATACGGATCACGCCCCGGGGGTCGGCGCCCACTTGGTCAAAGTAAAGAATGACGCAAGACGAAAACAATGTGATCAGTTTATATACAGCTGGCGTCCCGGGGTCAGCATCCACTTGGTCAGTTGCACTTCTTACCATGGCATTTAACAACTCCACCCCTGGCACCGCTGGTACTGAAAACAACCTCGTTTCTGGTGCCGATTTTACCACAAGCTTAGATTTTAGTGACGGGACACACAGGACGGCTCTCGGTTACAACGATGATACTGCAATTAGCTCAGTATATGGAACTGTAGACGCAACAAACCCGAATATATACGGAACTGTAGATGCATATAACCAGGATTTACATGGGACATCAAATTTAAATTCACACGTAACTAGTGATACAACAAGCTTAGGATCATATGGAACTATTGACACAAGCTTGGGATCATATGGAACTATTGACACAAGCTTGGGATCATATGGAACTATTGACACAAGCTTGGGATCACATGGAACTATTGACACAAGCTTGGGATCATATGGAACTATTGACACAAGCTTGGGATCATATGGAACTATTGACACAAGCTTGGGATCACATGGAACTATTGACACAAGCTTGGGATCATATGGAACTACTGACACAAGCTTGGGATCATATGGAACTACTGATACAAGCTTGGAATTATACGGAACTAGTGATACAAGCTTGGAATCATACGGAGCTGGTGATACAAGCTTGGGATCACACGGAATTACTGATACAAGCTTGGGATTATACGGAACTAGTGATACAAGCTTGGGATTATACGGAACTAGTGATACAAGCTTGGGATCATATGGAATTAGTGATACAAGCTTGGAATCATACGGAACTAGTGATACAAGCTTGGGATCATACGGAACTACTGATACAAGCTTGGGATTATACGGAACTAGTGATACAAGCTTGGGATCATATGAAATTAGTGACACAAGCTTGGGATCATATGGAAGTAGTAATACAAGCTTGGGATCCTATAGAACTAGTGATACAAGCTTGGGATCATACGGAACTACTGATACAAGCTTGGGATTATACGGAACTAGCGGTACAAGCTTGGGATCATACAGAACTAGCGGTACAAGCTTGGGATCATACACAGCCCTGCCTACCTCCAACTTCAGGGAGCAGCAGCAGCAAGCTTACACGAGCGTAGAGGACTATGGGGCTTCCTCCACCACACCTGCCACGGAAGACGCACCTTCCCACGAAGGCGAGCAGGGCCTGGGTTGCATCGGATGGTCGGGGAACTATATGGTGAAAAGGACGTCATCGCTCACCCTGGCTGGCCCTAGCAACGAGGTAAGTTTACCTGTACATAGTTCCGGGAGCATCGTCTCCGCGGTCCAGTCCCAGACACCAGGTCTTCCTGTTAATAGCCTCAGCAGTCAGGTTGCTGGTGCTCACTGCAAGCAGTCCCGCAGTTTCTCGCGATGTTGACTCTACCAGTTGCACATGTGTCTATCTTATCTACTTCTCGGTGTTTTATACCATCACATTGATATAACTGGCCGGCGTTTTAGGGCTCGCTTACCATAGGCTCAAGCCCCACCTGTTCTATGTTTTTTTACACTACAATAGTACAACAGTTTAAAGACGTTATGCAACCCATTGTACTTGTAAGTGATTACAAGTACACTCAATTTCACTCAATTTCAGACACAGAAAAAATGTTTTAGAACATTTATAAAGGTCTGACTAATATGAACAAGCTGTGTGTGAAATGACACAATTCATTTAAAGCGACTTAAAGAAGTGTGAGAGCCTCTGACGATACTGTGTCTCAATATTCAGCTGCTGGAAGCCGCTAGAAAACGATATCAATATAATAATAATAATAATAATAATAATAATAATAATAATAATAATAATATCGTTAAACTAAAACAAAAACACGTTAACAAGGCTGGCTACATTATGCATCCTGCTGGTAAGGTCTGATTGCTTACCTCTTTAGATTAGATTATCCCGCTGAAGTGACTAGTTTACTGAACATTCCATTTTCATTTTGTGGGCAGTAGCACAAGAGCATATGGATACAAAGGCCTACGGCCTAGATCCTAAAAGGGCAAAAAGAAGTTCTTTTGGGTATACATTATTCACAAATGTGTCATTCTTTTTCTAGATCATTCAAGCAAATTCAGGATATTTGCTCAGAATTTCTGATATCGTATTTTCGGCAAAAAAGATACCTTGACATATTATTTGGATTAATGTAATAACTATAGATTTCTGAGTGGTCATCAAACACAATGTTCAAGAAGTGCGACCCAGACACTTTATTAAATTCTATGGGGATTTCTCCCATTCATTTTGTAGCAAATTTCTCTGCGTTTTCATTATTTAGGCTAGGTTAGGCTAGGGTGTCTTCTATACACAAAAATAACGAATTACAATATAGCATAACGGAAATAGGTGAGATATAAGATAAAGGCGATAAAAAAAAAGTTCTGCCGCGCGAAAAAAAAAGCGCATCCACTGAGCGCAGTAGAAAAAAATATTCGAGATTATTTTCACTGTTATAGGCACCTTTATCAGTCACTTATTTGACTGTATTTGGAACAAAGAAATTTTGTTCGTTATTAAATGGACAGACTGGAACGTGACAATAAGGATGATTGCATAATTTATATTTAACATACTCTGTGTATACGCCAAACTGTTCGATGTACTTCACCGTAAGCTGACCCGCAGCCATGTTAATATAAGTGGTTTTTAGGGCACACACATGGCTCTTGGTGAAACTATAAATGAAGGCTCGTAGATAATATCTGAACCAACATAACTGTCCTAAAGGATGAAGAAGCAAATGTTATTACAAACTTCACTAAAACACCACTGAAAACACTAAAACACCACTGAAAACACTAAAACACCACTGAAAACACTAAAACACCACTGAAAACACTAAAACACCACTGAAAACACTAAAACACCACTGAAAACACTAAAACACCACTGAAAACACTAAAACACCACTGTAACACTAAAACACCACTGAAAACACTAAAACACCACTGAAAACACAGTAACATTGAGACTTGATATTTAAATATCAGTAATCAAAAAGATCACAGATGGAAATGTGGAAAAAAAACATATACGAGACCCAGTCTGTTTATTACACAACGCTTCGTCCTAAAATAAACAGAGTTTCACCAAATAAAAAAAGTATCGCTTTAACTAGATGGTTGGTGAATGCACCCTTGAAGGGTGGTATTCCACACTAATAGCTGAATCTTCATATAAATTATGAAGTGAAGAACGAGTCAAGGGCTATAATAACACTTGAAGTGAGATGCACGTCGCTGCTGCCTAAGTTGTAGTATTCCCTGTACGCTACCTAGTTATAAGTCATTGTAGAGGAAAACTCACACTTTATGCTGCCACATTTTAATTACTAAGCCAGGAATGTATCCCCTAACTCTAGGGTATCACATTTTAAATAATAATAATAATATTTAAGAGCTAAATCCATAATAGGGATATTCAGTCTTCGGTATTATTATTGTTGTTTTGAAGCGCTAAACCCGTCGGGATCATACAGCGACTGGAGAATGTTCGAGTCAGGTCTGATCAAAGTGAGTAGCTATAATTCCCACATTAAGAGTCCTTCAGCAGCGTCAACGCATCTTCATGGAAGGGATCGGTTTATTACTGAGAAAAGAAGTACCTACCTGGAGCTTCCCGGTGAATTAACAATTTCTGTACTGAGGCTAAACGTTCTTCAGGCATTTTTATCACGTCATCAGTTGACATCTCTTTTCAACACAGTTCCTTTCGTATCCTTGGGTGAATCCTACCGGTGATCTGTGATAATCTTGAGAATATGTTTATTACGTAACTGAAGGCTGGGAATTTCCGAAACATCGTTTATAACGTCAATACGTTTCTGTGATAAACGCAGAGTGTGTGGCGTGTTGTTCAAGTGTCCGCCATAACCCCTCCACTAGCGCTGATGTGCCACAAACACTGGACCACCGGAAATTAATATATTTATTTCTTTGTAAGAACCTCATATTAACTGTGATCACACAGTTGACTAAAAGTAATATAACTACAATTATTTACTCGTACCTCCGATATTTTAAATTATTTATTTTGTATCTATTATTGAGATAAATGGCAACGCCGCATCAGACTCTCAGACACATTTGTCATGTCGAGAGGTAAAACATCTTTTACACAGTATTATTAATAATATAATTTATGAGAATGTTTCCAATTACAGAAGCAATTCCGCGCTCCCGTGTTGATGATTTAAGAGACTCAATTTTCTCTGAGACGCTGTCATTTACACAACTCCAGCCTCCTCACACAAAGTATCAATATTCAGTAGTATTTACTCTTACATCTAAATAACCTCTAGCTCAACTATTCAGCTAAATTATTTCTTACCTGAATTAATGCTAAGCTACAGTCGCATACACATTAATTGCGTATATAATTATGAACGCCTTTATGTGTTTGTCAGCTTGTCTTACAAAGTATATAGTCAGGTGTATATACGCTGAGAACTTACGTTAATTCTTACAGAGATTAAAGTATTTTTGGCTGGAGGATATTACGAACACAAGTGGTAGTCTAAAGTTCTGTATCACCCAGTCATAAAGATAAAACTAAGTCAGCAAAACAAGAAAATCAGTAGGGCAGAGCAAGGCCAAGATATTAGATAAGAGAAACATGGCAGGGGTAAATTTCTTTACCCGTGTATTCAGTCACCAATATTTACACTACGTACAAAGTTAATGTATAGAGATATCGAAGTAACAGTGCAATCAAAAGCCACTCGAAGCATGAGGGGTCACGACCAGTGTCTGTGGAAGTCTGCCACTCAGCCAGGTAGGCCCGAGTAACGTCACCTTGGCTGGAGTCGCCGGCTTCCATATGATCGGCAGGTTGAACCGGACAATAAGCGCAACAGTGGGGCCCCAGAACTGCTACACTCTGAATTGCCAGTTCACTTGTCGAGAGGGTATGCCAAATGGTTGTGTGACAAACGGACAACATAACTAGTTTAGGTTATCTCACTACAATCTGCCATTATTACTACTGAGACTAGGGACCCGTCCCTTCAAGGGGAGTGAATTGACGCCTGTGAAGGGCTCTGGATCCAAGTAACAGGAGATATTCTCTATCAGTACCTCCCATTCCCCAGATGTCTTATGACCCCTACCGGTTTACAGCTTACCCATAATAATAATAACAGTAGTGAAGATGATAATAATAATGACACTAATATTATATTTATATGTATAAAGACCTATGACTACCTGGCGAGCTTTACTCCCTGCAGGATCATGGTGTGCAGATGCAGCCCAGCGCCGTACAGCCACAGGACTTGGCCTTGGTGCCTCCCTTGTTCATCCCTCAGCCTACCGAGCATGTCTCTTTCCATGTTACGTCCTCGTCTCCCTCCTGCTGGGGTAATGTTAGCGGAGGAAGCGTGTCACCCGCGGACGACTCCATAATGGACTTGCAGCGGTACAGGCGACTCCGCGACCAGAACAACGAGTCGTCGCGCGAGTACCGGCGACGCAAAACGCTTTACGCGACACAGACTGAGAAACGGTTGTGGAAACTGGAAGAAAAGAACCGCATCCTTCGGGCCAAAGAAGGTGGACTTGAAGAACTTGTGAAGAACATGAAGAGTTGTTATGACACCTGCTCTGCCATGCAAAACAAAGACCTCTCACAAGACCCCCACCAGTAGCCCCCACCTCCAACAGTAACCAAATACTACTACCTTTATTATTTGTTATCGAATATATTTAGATAAAATGAATATACGTGGCTTAATTTTTCATCAGTCTTTTATATTTGTAAATTAAACAATTAATAAACGAAAGGATTTTTTTTTTTACTTTCAAATATATATATGTAACAAGAACAATACTAGGTATATCAAAATAGACCAAAATAACATTATGTATACAAAAATGAGACCATCTATAATATTTACACAGATGTTCAATTGGAAAATAAATACATAAAGAATTCAGATAGTCCTTCCAAACTGAGACACACAGTACCATGTATCACCATCCCTCTATCTTGTTTCCATTAAATATGACTTACTAAGACAATTTATGTTGTAAAATGAACAAAAGATATCTTAACTGAATTTAACACATGCTAAATTTAATATCTAACAGCCTATCAAAGTTTAACTAACATTGTAATAAACCTTCTATAATATTTATAGTCAGAAAAAAGTCTACCATCATTTTTTTATCTATTGTATCAGTTCTCTTTCTAAACAACTCTAATGCCAGTCAAGCACAAAGAACATTTAATCACATGACCCAACATCCATACCACTACATGAGGAAATTCCACTTATGTAACAATGAGAGGAAGAAATTATAGGGATCTCATTCTTCTGATCTCACAGGCTTTAGACGTATTACAAATATTACAAGATAAAGGTGAATTGTTGGAATTACAGGGAGGAATGATATTGATCTACTCACTCGCCATGGGGTTAGAACCCATGGCAAGTGAGTGGTAAAACTCTAGACTAGTGGGTAAGCCACTGGGCCAGCTGGCTATGAATGTGTTGTTACAGTTTCTCGAGTCAGTATGATACTGATTTCTGCGAAGACTCGTAAGTTTTTCTCTGAGGTCAGCCGACTAGAATTACTACTAAAGACTGGAGGTGATGGAATATTACGCTTCCGTTGGTGTTAGTGCACGCAGTGCTTGTGTACGCTGATGGTACACAGGTCCTTAACCATCCCTAAAACTTGTGTACGTTGAGGGCCACAGTTTTTAAGTAGCATAGTACTCATGTACACTGATAGTCCAAACAAATCCTTAACTATAACTTGCGTTCCTGTGCATTGATCATATGCATGGGTTTTTAATTCTCTGTAGTACTCATGTAAGTTGATGGTCCACGCAGGATGTGCATGGGGATGCGTAGTAAACTAACCGCTCACAGGATGTGCATGGGGATGCGTACTAAACTAACCGCTCATAGGATGTGCATGGGGATGCGTACTAAACTAACCGTTCACAGGATGTGCATGGGGATGCGTACTAAACTAACCGTTCACAGGATGTGCATGGGGATGCGTACTAAACTAACCGCTCACAGGATGTGCATGGGGATGCGTACTAAACTAACCGCTCACAGGATGTGCATGGGGATGCGTACTAAACTAACCGTTCACAGGATGTGCATGGGGATGCGTACTAAACTAACCGTTCACAGGATGTGCATGGGGATGCGTACTAAACTAACCGCTCACAGGATGAATATGGGGTGAGCTAGGTTAGGTAAGATTCGTCAGGAAACAAGACAGTTGTTTCCTGGGGTGAGCTAGGTTAGGTAAGATTCGTCAGGAAACAAGACAGTTGTTTCCTGGCGCGGGTCTTAGTCATATGATGATCCGCCGTTGGAGCTTTTGGTTATCTGACCGAGGCCTTCCGCTGGCTTACCGGTCCACCCCTTTAAAAATTATGGTCAATTATAACCATTTTTGGGGGTGAGCAATACACTAATTGCTCACAGGATGAGTATGGGGTGCACAATAAACGTAACCAAGTTGTAGCACAGTGAAGAGAGCTTTACCATTGTCATACTGACAGCATACATGGACAAAACACACTAGGCTGAACTAGTACAACACTTGCCAGGCTACACGTATGAACACAGAACATTTTATAAGAAAAAAATATACCCGAGGCAAAACGTTTCTTTATTAAATGTCTTAATCTGTTCATACGTGTTTCTTTCCACATAAAATAAACACTAACTACAATTTTGTATCTATTTTGGGTGATATCAAAATATTTATGAAAGATGCCCTTAGTCGAAGACAAAAATTACAGATATCAAGAAAGTTTTCCAGTTGGAGGAAAATAATTATGATGTTCAATGACGACATATTTTAACTTTTTATATATGGTGATGAATGCCTGATTACGGGAACATGATACAAAACGGAAACATACTATCCTAAAGAACGAAAGGAATACTACTACTGTACACTAGCTGCCCCCTTCAAGGCAGGCGAAATTGCTGACCTGGAGTGTACAAAAAACTTTCACGGCACACATAAGTACGATAAGGCACCTAAATTACTGGGAACTGTTAAAGTCCCTTGATTTGTATTCCCTGGAACGCAGGCGAGAGAGATACATGATAATATCCACTTGGAAAATCCTAGAGGGATTAGTACCAAACTTGCACACGAAAATCACTCCCTATGAAAACAAAAGACTCGGCAGGAGATGAAACATTCCCCCAATGAAAAGAAGGCCGCCACGAGTACGCTGAGAGACAACGCAATAAATGTCAGGGGGCCAAGACTGTTCAACTGCCTCCCAGCATACATATGGGAGGTTACCAATAGACCCCTGGCTGTCTTCAAGAAGGCGCTGGACAGGCACCTAAAGTCAGTACCTGACCAACCGGGCTGTGGTTCGAAGGTCAGTTTGCGTGCGGCCAGCAGCAACAGCCTGGTTGATCAGACCCTGATCCACTTCGAGGCCTAGTCTCAGACCGGGCCGAGGGGGCGTTAACCCCCGAAACCCTCTCCAGGTATACTCCAGGTGTAAAAACCTAGGAATATTGTCACAGGACCTGTCGTTTAGAGAGAACACAAAAGGTAAATGCATTAAAGGCCGGCAAAATAACAGTTTCTTTGAAAATCTTCAAAACAAGAAGTCCCACCAGTGATGGTATTTTTCTAATAATGTGTAGGTTCATGGCTCTCACGTCTACAATATTGTTCTGTACTCATAGATCCTATCAAGGCAGGAGAGACAAACTGTAATATATTATAATATATATATATATATATATATATATATATATATATATATATATATATATATATATATATATATATATATATATATATATATACATACACACAATTCTTGAGGGATCATGTCACTAATATACACATTACCTTAATTTACTGGAGAGATACATGTACAGGAATGAGAATAAAGATACGGGAATGAGAGGTACAGAAGTATGAGATATTGGAAGTGTAGATGAAACCAACAGAATATTAAGGGTACCATAGACAATTAGAGAACAATGTCAACATACGTGGACCACACTGTGCCATTCAACCTACTACCAGCAGATAAAAAAAAATACTAAAATGAAGGTGCATATTTTCAAGAAGAAACTGGACCACTTCCTGTAGTAAGTGCCGTATCAGTTTGGTTGTGATGGCTGTGTGGCCTACGACTACACAAACTATACCTCAACTATAAAACCTGACCTCACTCTGGACATCGAGAGTAGACCTCTGGTAAGAGGTCATAGGGAAAGTATTGGGGTGTGTAAACAAGACAAGAGCAACAGGCTGGAGGGATTCTCTCCTAAAACCCTTGCAGGACGTGACTGCGTCTGGACGTGTGATGGAAAACCCCACAAATTTCAGTAGGAGTATTTAGGAGAAGCCTATAAATAACATTAACATCATCTGCTTCCGGTACCTAACCTATCAGTTTATTTTAATTATACTGGATCATTATACATTTTCTGCGGATAAAATTTATATACAACATTAATATGGTCGTCATTTGGTTACAAGTGTATATATGTAACAAAATATTTAGGTTTACTCCAGTAAGTATATTATTCTAAATTTAAAAACATTCTCGGTAAAATGCTGAATGGTTAAGCATCTACATTCATTGCAAACTAGATGTACATCAGTCGCTGCTCCATCGGAGAAAGGTAAATAATATAAGACAGGATTTTGTTCGGATTTTTAACCTCGGAGGGTTAGCCACCCAGGATAACGTAAGAATGTCAGCGCGTCATCGAGGGGTCTTCTATCTTGTCCCCCAGGATGCGACCCACACCAGTCGACTAAACCGAGGTACCTACATGCTTGCTCGCTAGGTGAACGGGGACATTAGGTGTAAAGAAACACGCCTGTTTCCACCTTTGCCTGGGATCGAACCACGGACACTGTGTATGTAAGGCGAAAGTGTTGCCTACGAGGCCACGGGACACCGTACATAACTCCAGCTCTGTGTAAGTCAGTGCGTGCCAAGACAATAGTGCAGAGTAAGGCATCACTTTTTAATGGAGTTAAATATTAGTGCTGAAGAACTGAAGCGAATAAGGAGAGGTATTCACAAGTTATCACACATATATTAATACCCAAATTCTTTAGTAAAATTACCAAGGTAGGATATATACAGCCCAAACATATATATATATATACATATACAGCCCGAAATGCCTAGGCATGCTAGTGGCCTTCTTTGTAATTAATATTTTATAACATGTAAACCACACATTGTAAGCTTTACAAGGAAATAAAGATTTTGATTTTGAAACCTCACAGTAAGAAACAGCTTTAAAAGACAGGCTAAAGAGGTATTTCCTTGTTATCTCTGAGACCTGGAGAGGGTTTCGGGGTCATCGCCCCCGGGGCTCGGTCTGAGACCAGGCCGCACGGCTGGTCAGGTACTGACTTTAGGTGCCTGTCCAGCGCCCTCTTGAAGACAGCCATAGGTCAAATAGGTTAATTATTTTAAATAAATTAAGAGGAGCAGCTGTCTCTCTAACTATGAGCAATTTAATAATAATTATTAATATTATACAGAAAAAAAAATTAAATATTTTTCACAAGGAGGGTAGGTATAAATCCTTAGTTCAAGATCCCTTCACCAGCATCAAGGCCCTCGAGATCCCTTCACCAGCATCAAGGCCCTCAAGATCCCTTTTCCAGCATCAAGGCCCTCAAGATCCCTTCACCAGCATCAAGACCCTCAAGATCCCTTCACCAGCATCAAGGCCCTCAAGATCCTTTTTCCAGCATCAAGGCCATCAAGATCCCTTCACCAGCATCAAGGCCCTCAAGATCCCTTCACCAGCATCAAGACCCTCAAGATCCATTCACCAGCATCAAGGCCCTCAAGATCCCTTTTCCAGCATCAAGGCTCACAAGATCCCTTCACCAGCATCAAGGCAATCAAGATCCCTTCACCAGCATCAAGGCCCTCAAGATCCCTTTTCCAGCATCAAGGCTCTCAAGATCCCTTCACCAGCATCAAGGCCCTCAAGATCCCTTTTCCAGCATCAAGGCCCTCAAGATCCCTTCACCAGCATCAAGGCCCTCAAGATCCCTTTTCCAGCATCAAGGCCCTCAAGATCCCTTCACCAGCATCAAGGCCCTCAAGATCCCTTCACCAGCATCAAGGCCCTCAAGATCCCTTTTCCAGCATCAAGGCCCTCAAGATCCCTTCACCAGCATCAAGGCCCTCAAGATCCCTTCACCAGCATCAAGGCAATCAAGATCCCTTCACCAGCATCAAGGCCCTCAAGATCCCTTTTCCAGCATCAAGGCCCTCAAGATCCCTTCACCAGCATCAAGGCCCTCAAGATCCATTCACCAGCATCAAGGCCCTCAAGATCCCTTCACCAGCATCAAGGCCATCAAGATCCCTTCACCAGCATCAAGGCTCTCAAGATCCCTTCACCAGCATCAAGGCCCTCAAGATCCCTTTTCAGCATCAAGGCCCTCAAGATCCCTTCACCAGCATCAAGGCCTCAAGATCCCTTCACCAGCATCAAGGCCCTCAAGATCCTTCACCAGCATCAAGGCCTCAAGATCCTTTCCAGCATCAAGGCCCTCAAGATCCCTTCACCAGCATCAAGGCCCTCAAGATCCCTTTTCCAGCATCAAGGCTCAGATCCTTCCAGCATCAAGGCCCTCAAGATCCCTTCACCAGCATCAAGGCCCTCAAGATCCCTTTTCCAGCATCAAGGCCCTCAAGATCCCTTCACCAGCATCAAGGCCCTCAAGATCCCTTTTCCAGCATCAAGGCCTCTCAAGATCCTTCACCAGCATCAAGGCCCTCAAGATCCCTTTTCCAGCATCAAGGCCCTCAAGACCCCTTCACCAGCATCAAGGCCCTCAAGATCCCTTTTCCAGCATCAAGGCCCTCAAGATCCCTTCACCAGCATCAAGGCCTCAAGATCCCTTTTCAGCATCAAGGCCTCAGATCCTTCACAGCATCAAGGCTAATCAAGATCCCTTTCACCAGCATCAAGGCAATCAAGATCCCTTCACCAGCATCAAGGCCTCAGATCCTTTTCCAGCATCAAGGCCTCAAGATCCTTCACCAGCATCAAGGCATCAAGATCCATTCACCAGCATCAAGGCCCTCAAGATCCCTTACCAGCATCAAGGCCCTCAAGATCCTTCACCAGCATCAAGGCCCTCAAGATCCTTCACCAGCATCAAGGCCCTCAAGATCCCTTCCAGCATCAAGGCCTCAAGATCCCTTCACCAGCATCAAGGCCCTCAAGATCCCTTCACCAGCATCAAGGCCCTCAAGATCCCTTTTCACCAGCATCAAGGCCCTCAAGATCCCTTCACCAGCATCAAGGCCCTCAAGATCCCTTCACCAGCATCAAGGCCTCAAGATCCCTTCCAGCATCAAGGCCCTCAAGATCCCTTCACCAGCATCAAGGCCCTCAAGATCCCTTCACCAGCATCAAGGCCCTCAAGATCCCTTTCACCAGCATCAAGGCCCTCAAGATCCCTTCACCAGCATCAAGGCCCTCAAGATCCCTTCACCAGCATCAAGGCCCTCAAGATCCCTTCACCAGCATCAAGGCCCTCAAGATCCTTCACCAGCATCAAGGCCCTCAAGATCCTTCACCAGCATCAAGGCCCTCAAGATCCCTTCACCAGCATCAAGGCCCTCAAGATCCCTTCACCAGCATCAAGGCCCTCAAGATCCCTTCACCAGCATCAAGGCCCTCAAGATCCCTTCACCAGCATCAAGGCCCTCAAGATCCCTTCACCAGCATCAAGGCCCTCAAGATCCCTTCACCAGCATCAAGGCCCTCAAGATCCCTTCACCAGCATCAAGGCCCTCAAGATCCCTTCACCAGCATCAAGGCCCTCAAGATCCCTTCACCAGCATCAAGGCCCTCAAGATCCCTTCACCAGCATCAAGGCAAGCAAAGCAAAGTAACTCAATGAAACAGTTACTAAAACAATTCACTAACTTAAGAGTTGAATTTGTTCAACAACACATGAAAGCAAATGAAAATTAATGACAAGAAAATGGTTTTAACACTTACATGAGCTGGAAGATACTAACATCAAAGGCACATGATTGATAACTTACTGCGTACAGAAAGTCATGCTCTTGTTGACTATAAATATAAGTACTTATTGTAGCAAAATAATATCTTCAGTAAATTATTTCTCTAGTCTGCAAAATGAAGGCACATTAGCACTATACAAAAAGAACAAGTACACAAACAATATTGGGTGCAATGGGAAGAATTACACTGACTGCAACACATAAGAATTAGCAATAATATCACTGGAAAAAGGTTAAAAATTGCTTGGAGGAGAAAACAATATGTAGTTACTGGGGCAAGCAAAAAAAAATTAATTACACAATTAACATTAACAAACAAGGGTAAAAGAATAAATGATAAATCTGGGATAGTACACTTGGTGAAACACAACAATTAACAAAAAAAAAAACACAGGGACAATGCTGGAGGAGAATCAAAAATTCCTAGGATAACTCAAAATTTCTTTAACTGGCAAAAATGTCTCAAACACACGGAATTGTCTATAGATTATCTGAAAAATAAAAACAACAACACAGTAATTGTCTCTAGGGTGGAAAACGTTGACTGAAGCGTGGTGGTGGTGGAGGATGGTGGTGGAGGATGGTGGTGGAGGATGGTGGTGGAGGATGGTGGTGAGGATGGTGGTGAAGGATGGTGTGGAGGATGGTGGTGGAGGATGGTGGTGGTGTGTTTACGTCTGGTCCATGTTGATATCTTAAGTAATGTGTATAAACCGATGAATCAGAACATAGGTTTATGAAGTTGGCACAAAGTTCAGAAGAAAGACACTCAGGACCCGACGGTGTAACCACATAACTGCTTGCAGGACCAGTTAGGGAAATAACCCCACTTAATTCTTTGTGTGGGGGTGGACAGGCGGCTCACGTGGTCTTGATGGCGTGGGTGGTGGACAGGCGGCTCACGTGGTCTTGATGGCGTGGGTGGTGGACAGGCGGCTCACGTGGGTGGTGGAGGAGGAGGGGGGGGGGGCTGGGTGGAGTGGCCTACACAGCGTCCCGCGCGTTAGCCTGTGGCTTACACCGTTTATAAAACACACGTGAATTTAACCCAGGGTGGCTTGAATAACCCAGGATACCACAGGGATGGTATTGTCACTCAGAACAGCAATACACTGGAGTACAAGGGCGGTATAAATGCGTGAACTCACGTGGCTTACTTCTCAGACAGCAGAGTGGCTTGCTGGCTTAGTAGAATTTTTTCATACAGAAAGACTGGCTTGGAATCTTGTAACAAATTAGCACAGCAAGGTAGAAGCTGGCTTAAGCCTAGGCTGCGTAACTGGTGGTGGCTTGTTTTGGCTTGATCTTGCACTCTCCCCTCACAAACTGGCTTACTCGTTCAGAATTTGCAAAACCCGGGTCATCCCCTCGTAGGTTTTAACAAATTAACAGATGAGGCACTTAGCTGACCAGGAGAAATAGCAGATATTGTAGACTTCCTGCTGGGATGTAGATAACTTTTAACGTGGCCTCTGGCGGCGGCTGTCTGCTGGCTTGTAGGAATCTCTCTATAACACCGTAATCGATAGAAATTACGGGCCCACTGCTGGCACCACTTGTTGTGTGGGTATTGAGAGAGAGATATATAGGTAGTCAAAGACACTCCTTGTAGGGCGGTTACGGAATATTTACAGTCTGTGAAGGGAGGTCCCCGGCCACGTCCGTCTAGCTGTATGTCGGCCTAGAACTGAGAGTGGAGGCCTCGAATCGAATCGAATAAGTTCAGGTAAGATCCCAATGGGATGAGCGGGAAAGACGGTACAGACGAAGAATAGCGCTGGAGAGGAGTCTTCTTAGTCGTAGAAATAGAGCCAGGGCTTAACCCAGCAGCTAAGGCGATGTGGGGCAGAGGGGCGAACAGCTCAAGGTACTTGATATAGAATCAAAAGATTATTTGTAAATAGGATTAGGAGCAGGTTCATACAAGGAATAGAAAAGGTTGTGTTGGTTTGTGGGTCTACGAATGTCTTCGTCAAGGAGAGAGGTCCAGTAGTCATGTCGTGTTTCAAGTTTGTCTATCTGTCTGTCACTGAGAGTCTTCCAGTACAGATTCAGTGCAGGGATGTCTAACTGGGCATGGAGAGACTCGCTTGTGGCGAAGTCCTCCCATCTGACATCAAGCACCCAGCGCAGAGCCTTGTTCTGGACACGCTGCAGTTTAAGTAAGTTTGTTTTGGCTGCAAGAGAGAGGGCTAGAGGAGAGTAAGTTATCAGCGGACGTATTAGGGATTTGTAAAGGTGTAGTTTGGTGCGTTGGGAGGCATGTTGCAGCTTGTAGAGGCCCGCAAGGGTCTTGCTAGCTACTGCATGCTTTGAGTGAATGTGTCTGTGTAAGCAAAGAAGGTAGTCAAGATTAATGCCAAGGACTGTGACAGATTGTGTGATGGGGATGTAGGTGCGGGTGTCAGCTGTTCTGAGCTCGACAGGTAATGGAGGATCACGTTTCCTATAGTTAAAATATGTAATGCTGGATTTAGCTGCATTGGTTTTGATCCTCCATTTTTGTTCCCAGAAGGCAATCCTGTCGACCTCATTCTGTGTTTTGTGTGAGAGTGTATCTATATTGGCGTGAGTGGTGAGTTGTGTAATGTCGTCTTCATAGGCTAGTGTGATGGAGTTGTGGTATACAGGTGTTGGAATGTCGTTAGTGTATAAAATGTAGAGGGTAGGGGAGAGGACAGATCCCTGGGGTACTCCAGCATTTAGTGTGAAGTAGTCAGAGTAGCAGCCTTGGAATTTGATTCTCATTGTGCGGCCGTAAAGGAAGTTGCAGAGGAGTTTACGAGTAGTGAGAGGCAGGTTAGTGCAGAGTTTGTGTTTGAGCCCTACATGCCAGACAATGTCAAAAGCTTTTTCAACGTCTTTTGCAACCAGGGCTGTCCTGTTTCTTTGTTTTGTGTTTATGTGGATGTAGTTGAGAATTATGTTAATGGCATCCTGTGTAGATCTGTGGAGGCCTGTGACCTCATCGCCACATAGAGCGGGAGCTCTGACATCACAGCAGTAACAAGGGAGCCTACGTGTAACGTCTGGGGTTACTATACTTGTGATACACTACACAAGTGTACACATATTTACTGACACGACACCTCAAGATCCCTTCACCAGCATCAAGACCCTCAAGATCCCTTCACCAGCATCAAGACCCTCAAGATCCCTTCACCAGCATCAAAGCTCTCTCAAAAGCCCTTCACCAGCATTAAGGCTCTCTCAAAAGCCCTTCACCAGCATCAAGGTTCTCTCAGGAGCTTTTACCTGCATCAAGGCTCTCTCAAGAGCCTTCACCAGCATCAAGGTTCTCTCAAGAGCCTTCACCAGCATCAAGCTCTCAAGAGCCTTCACCAGCATTAAGGCTCTTCAAAGCCTTCACCAGCATCAAGTCTCTCAAGAGCTTACAGCATGCTTCAAGGCTCTCTCAGGAGCCTTTTTACCAGCATAAAGGCTCTCTCAAGAGCCTTCATCAGCATCAAGGCTCTCTCAAGAGCCTTCATCAGCATCAAGGCTCTCTCAAGAGCCTTCACCAGCATCAAGAATCTCTCAAGAGGCTTCACCAGCATAGAGACTTTCAAGGCTCTCTCAGGAGCCTTTTTACCAGCATAAAGGCTCTCTCAAGAGCCTTCATCAGCATCAAGGCTCTCTCAAGAGCCTTCATCAGCATCAAGGCTCTCTCAAGAGCCTTCACCAGCATCAAGACTCTCTCAAGAGCCTTCACCAGCATCAAGACTCTCAAGAACCTTCACCAGCATCAAGACTCTCTCAAGAGCCTTCACCAGCATCAAGACTCTCTCAAGAACCTTCACCAGCATCAAGACTCTCTCAAGAGCCTTCACCAGCATCAAGACTCTCTCAAGAGCCTTCACCAGCATCAAGACTCTCTCAAGAGCCTTCACCAGCATCAAGACTCTCTCAAGAGCCTTCACCAGCATCAAGACTCTCTCAAGAGCCTTCACCAGCATCAAGACTCTCTCAAGAACCTTCACCAGCATCAAGACTCTCAAGAGCCTTCACCAGCATCAAGACTCTCTCAAGAGCCTTCACCAGCATCAAGACTCTCTCAAGAGCCTTCACCAGCATCAAGACTCTCTCAAGAGCCTTCACCAGCATCAAGACTCTCTCAAGAGCCTTCACCAGCATCAAGACTCTCAAGAACCTTCACCAGCATCAAGACTCTCTCAAGAGCCTTCACCAGCATCAAGACTCTCTCAAGAGCCTTCACCAGCATCAAGACTCTCTCAAGAGCCTTCACCAGCATCAAGATTCTCTCAAGAGCCTTCACCAGCATCAAGACTTCTCAAGAACCTTCACCGGCATCAGACTCTTCAAGAACCTTCACCAGCACAAGACTCTCTCAGACTTCACCAGCATCAAGACTCTTCAAGAGCCTTCACCAGCATCAAGACTCTCTCAAGAACTTCACTAGCATCAAGACTCTCTCAAGAGCTTCACCAGCATCAAGACTTCTCAAGAGCCTTCACCAGCTCAAGATCTCTCAAGACCTTCACCAGATCAAGGCTCTTCAAGAGCCTTCACCAGCTCAAGACTCTTCAAGAACTTCAACATCAAGATCTCAAGACCTTCACAGCTCAAGTCTTCAAGACTTCACAGCATCAAGACTTCTCAAGAGCCTTCACCAGCATCAAGCTCTTCAGAACTTCATCAGCTCTCTCAAGACCTTCAAGCATCAAGACTCTCTCAAGAGCCTTCACCAGCATCAAGACTCTCTCAAGAACCTTCACCAGCATCAAGACTCTCTCAAGAGCTTCACCAGCATCAAGACTCTTCAAGAGCCTTCACAGCATCAAGACTCTCTCAAGAACCTTCACCAGCATCAAGACTCTCTCAAGACCTTCACCAGCATCAAGACTCTCTCAAGAGCCTTCACCAGCATCAAGCTCTCTCAAGAACCTTCACCAGCATCAAGACTCTCTCAAGAGCCTTCACCAGCATCAAGCTCTTCAAGAGCCTTCACCAGCATCAAGACTCTCTCAAGAGCCTTCACCAGCATCAAGACTCTCTCAAGAGCCTTCACCAGCATCAAGACTCTCTCAAGAGCCTTACCAGCATCAAGACTCTCTCAAGAGCCTTCACACATTACTATCAAGACTCTCAGACTTCACAGCAAAGCTTTCAGAACTTCACAGCATCAAGCTCTCTAAGAGCCTTCACAGACAGGTCTTCAAGACTTCATAGCATCAAGACTTCTCAAGAGCCTTCACCAGCATCAAGACTTTCCAAGGCAACTCTTTTACTAGCATCAAGACTTCAAGAGCCTTCATCAGCATCAAGACTTCTCAAGACCTTCACCAGCTCAAGACTCTTCAAGACCTTACAGCATCAAGACTCTCTAAGAATCCTCACTAGCATCAAGATCTCTCAAGAGCCTTCACAGCATCAAGACTCTCAAGATTTTCACAGCATCAAGACTTTCAAGAACTTCACTTTCAGATCAAGTTCTCAAGAGCCTTCATCAAGCATCAAGACTCTTCTAAGAGCCTTCACCAGCATCAAGACTTCTCAAGAACCTTCACCAGCATCAAGACTTCTCAAGAGCCTTCACCAGCATCAAGATCTCTCAAGAGCCTTCATCAGCATCAAGACTTCTCAAGAGCCTTCACCAGCATCAAGACTCTTCAAGAACCTTCACCAGCATCAAGACTTCTCAAGAGCCTTCACCAGCATCAAGGCTTCTTCAAGAACCTTCACCAGCATCAAGGCTCTCTCAAGAGCCTTCACCAGCATCAAGGCTCTCTCAAGAGCCTTCACCAGCATCAAGACTCTCTCAAGAGCCTTCACCAGCATCAAGACTCTCAAGAACCTTCACCAGCATCAAGACTCTCTCAAGAACCTTCACCAGCATCAAGACTCTCTCAAGAGCCTTCACCAGCATCAAGACTCTCTCAAGAACCTTCACCGGCATCAAGACTTCTCAAGAGCCTTCACTCAGATCAAGACTCTCTCAAAACCTTCACCAGCATCAAGGCTCTTCAAGACTTCACTAGATCAAGGCTTTCAAGAGCCTTCACAGCATCAAGACTCTCTCAAGAGCCTTACCAGCATCAAGACTCTCTCAAGAACCTTCACCCGCACTCAAGATCTCTCAAGAACCTTCACAGCATAAGATTCTCAAGCCTACCATCAGATTTCAACTCAGCATCAAGACTCTCTCAAGAAGCCTTCACCAGCTCAAGACTTCTCAAGAACCTTCACCAGCATCAAGACTTCTCAAGAGCTTTCACCAGCATCAAGACTCTCTAAGAACCTTCACCAGCATCAAGACTTCTCAAGAATTCACCAGCATCAAGACTCTCTCAAGAGCCTTCACCAGCATCAAGCTCTTCAAGACTTTCACCAGCATCAAGACTCTCTCAAGAGCCTTCACCAGCATCAAGACTCTCTCAAGAGCCTTCACCAGCATCAAGACTCTCTCAAGAGCCTTCACCAGCCTCAAGACTCTCTCAAGAGCCTTCACCAGCATCAAGACTCTCTCAAGAGCCTTCACCAGCATCAAGACTCTCTCAAGAGCCTTCACCAGCATTAAGGCTCTCTCAAGAGCCTTCACCAGCATCAAGGAACTCTTATGAAGGGAATACTTGAATATTTAGTTTATAGTAAGGCGTTCAATGACTCTGACTATGGGAAAATGTGTCTTTAAACTGATATTATTAAGCAAAGTTACTCAGGGATGCTATGTAAATGTTACCTTAAAAACATTTAGTCAGGTTACTCCAACTTCGTTTTTCTTTTATTTCGTTCATTACACGAGGAAGCCTTAAACCATCAAATTTTCAAATTATATATATATTATAATCAAAACAAAGCGCTAAACCTACTAGGGTCATAAAGCTTAAAAATTTCAAAGCTTGTGCAAACACTGACAATATGAAGCGAATCACTCACTGAAATTTGGTAAGCAATTTACGTAGAATTTTCTTACTATCGACATACTGATTTTGAGAGGATAGAAGTCTCCTATTGATACCACAGAAATCAATTAACTTATTTTAATAAAAGTTCACACAACTTAGTCCGCCATGAACGGTATGTAGAATACACTTGTGTTTACAATTTGAAGCTGAAATAAAGAAGCATTTTTAAGTAATATCGCAAAAACTATACTGTCACAGTTTAATAAAATTAGCCAAAGGAAATCTGTACTGTCTAAAATAACTCAGAACCTTCGTCCAGATATTACACAAAATTTTGAGTTTGAAGCCTCTCAGAAGGGACCTCGTCAGTGATCCCATAGAAACCAGTATTCTCATTTGTTCAATAGCATTTATAATTGGGAACTTCATAACCCAATAACAAAAACCTTCCATGGCACAAAATACACTCTCAGTTACAGTAAGGAAACCAATAATTTCCCGTTTTTAATTATGCTAACTCACTGACAAATTGAAATCCACACAGAATAAACCTGTATTGATTCTTTCTTTGGGTTAAATGTATCAGCGTTTAGAACATTTCACAGAAAAATACTTCAGTTTTTTAATAGTAAAATTGGGAAAATGATGCCTACGGATCATCCGAATAAAATATTCCAGCTTCGAAAGTTTGAAGTCAATTATAAAAGATGTTCTCTACATATAGAAAAAGAAACATTGCAGGAAGAATCACCAGAGCTTCTTGTGTGTGGCTTAGGCTGTATAACCCTTGTGGTTTAGCGCTTCTTTTGATTATAATAATAATAATTGGGGAGTGGCTTTCAGAGAGCAATGGGCTCTCTCCTTTTATCACGGACACCAATAAACTTATTGGATCTTAAAAAAAAAAAATGCAGTGACGGGATATGATAGAACATAGCATTTTTTTTTTTTCAAATATTTTAATTAAGCTTAGTGTTTACAATTTGTTGTAGGTTTTAGATCATTTTTTTTATTTAAACGGCTAAAGATAATCAGCAAAAAAAAAAAAAAAAAAACTTGAGGTACATACTTAAGGTATTATGAAGATGTTTCAGCAGATACACCAATTTTTCAGTGCTCTAAAAAAATTAAGTATACTGTAATACCCTAAATTTTTATAAATTGACAAATTGTCTATAAAGACCATTAAAACTTAGTTTTCCTATAAGCAGGACACATTAGTATTGAAAGTTTGAAGCCAATATGAAGAGGCATGCTAGAGTAATAGCACCAAAACAAATGTCTCAATTTATTAGTTAGCGAATTATAACAAATACAGCCCGAAAGCAATACGAACCTTTCTGTAATTATTATATTTATGGGGGAACACTAAATCCGTAAGGATCATTCGGTGCCTTGGGAAATGGGGAACCTTCAAATTCGTTAAAAAAATAAAGGACAACTTCAATTCCTTAGATCAAGTTCCCCTCACCAGCATAAATCAGCTTCCCTTAAAGAGTTTCTCTACGACACACCAGAGCTGAAAGTTTAAGGCCAATGACAGGCTCTGGTTATTCCTCTGAAACCAATATTAAAACTGATTAACGCTGACAACTCGGGACTCAGGATTCCAATATCACTGCAAGTCTTCCTTTAATTAAGCAAAACAAACCTACCTAAAAGTTTGAAGATGGATTTTTTTTTATTTCTTTACAGTACACATATGTTAGAGTTAGTCACATGATTATTATTATTATTATTATTATTATAATGATGGGGAGCGCTAAACCCGTAGGATTATACAGCGCCTGTGGGGGGGGGAGGGGATGGAAGGGATTCAGGCTTAATTCAGGGAACTAGAGCACAGATCCAATTCCCTAGATCAAGAGCCCCTCACCAGCGTCAAGGAACCTCCCTCGAGGGGGTTAGACACATTAGCATTTATAGTCTGAAGAAATTCAGAAGAGGCATTCTCTAACAACTGCAAGATTTAAAAAAATAGCAGAATTTTTAAAACAAGCTTGTACTTCCATGCTATTATAATCAAAACTAAGCGCTAAACCACCAGGGTCATGCACCTTCATAACCTTATAATATTGTGAACCTTCCTCTACATAAGATACATTGTTTTGCAAGTTCGAAACCAGCCAGAAGAAAGCATTCTTTATCACGTGGAAACCTGTATCACATTATGATCTATAAATGTGAAAAATGAGTACCTGTACAAATCAATAACAATCGGAACATTACTCTGTTTCACCAAGTTGAAAGTTTGAAGCTGATCAGAAGTGGCATTCTCATCTTAGGAGCAAAAGCTTTGAAGGAGCAAAAAAAAAAAAAATTGACAAGCACTAGAAGTATCTCTCTTGAGGAATGTCTAGTTATAACTCTTAATCTTAGTGGTATTTATCTTCTAGAATATCATTATTTATTCTTAGCAACTTGTTTCACCTTCATAATCACTCTAAATATCGATGCAGTATCGACACGATGTATATTTTTTAATCATTATATTTCACTGAAAGAGAAAAGCTAATTTTATTATCATGGAGGAGCGCTAAACCTTTAGGGATTATACAGCGCCTGTGGGGGCCGGGAATAGAGAAAAACTAAACCCACAGGGGTCATACAGCGCCTGGGAAAATGGAAGACACTCCAGCTGGATTCAAGGAATTAGAGCACAGGTCCAACTCCTTAGAACAAGACTCATCACCAGCACCAAGAAACCTCCCTGGAGGACGCCACAAAGCCAGGCATCGTGGTTACTATCTCTCCATACAATCAACGACTAAATCATTTTCAAAAGTCTTGAGACATCACTGTTATACACAATCATTTTTTGTTTTCGCTTCTAGAAGTTACAATGGGTATTACTGAGCCATCTCATAATTTACCAGTGTCTGGATTATGGAAGAAGTGCTAAACCCGTTCGGCTCATACAGTTTCTCGAGAAACAGGACGCAATTGAGTTCAATCCAAAAGGCGGTGAAGTCCAATTCCTTGGATCAATTATAATTATATTCATAGGGGAGTGCTAAACCCATACGTGGTCATACAGCACCTGGGGGGTATAAAAAAGCGCTAAACCCATAGGGTCATACAATACCAGGGGGTAATGGGACGCATTTAGGTTTGATTCCAGGGATACCGAGTCCAATTTCTTAGATTAAGAACCACCTCATCAGCATCAATTATTATAATCATTGGGAAGCGCTAAACACAAAGGATTATACAGCTCACGTGGGGGAAGGGTGGAAGGTATTCAGGCTTAATTCAGGGAACCGGAGCACAGCTCCAATTCCATAGATCAAGAGCCCTTCACCAGCATCAAGGAACCTCCCTTGAGGGGTCATCAGTATCAAGGAACCTCCCTTGAGGGGTCATCAGTATCAAGGAACCTCCCTTGAGGGGTCATCAGTATCAAGGAACCTCCCTTGAGGGGTCATCAGTATCAAGGAACCTCCCTTGAGGGGTCATCAGTATCAAGGAACCTCCCTTGAGGGGTCATCAGTATCAAGGAACCTCCTCTGAGGTCATCAGTATCAAGGAACCTCCCTTGAGGGTCATCAGTATCAAGGAACCTCCCTTGAGGGTCATCAGTATCAAGGAACCTCCCTTGAGGGTCATCAGTATCAAGGAACCTCCCTTGAGGGTCATCAGTATCAAGGAACCTCCTTGAGGGGTCATCAGTATCAAGGAACCTCCCTTGAGGGTCATCAGTATCAAGGAACCTCCCTTGAGGGTCATCAGTATCAAGGAACCTCCCTTGAGGGTCATCAGTATCAAGGAACCTCCCTTGAGGGTCATCAGTATCAAGGAACCTCCCTTGAGGGTCATCAGTATCAAGGAACCTCCCTTGAGGGTCATCAGTATCAAGGAACCTCCCTTGAGGGGTCATCAGTATCAAGGAACCTCCTTGAGGGTCATCAGTATCAAGGAACCTCCCTTGAGGGTCATCAGTATCAAGGAACCTCCCTTGAGGGTCATCAGTATCAAGGAACCTCCCTTGAGGGGTCATCAGTATCAAGGAACCTCCCTTGAGGGGTCATCAGTATCAAGGAACCTCCCTTGAGGGGTCATCAGTATCAAGGAACCTCCCTTGAGGGGTCATCAGTATCAAGGAACCTCCCTTGAGGGGTCATCAGTATCAAGGAACCTCCCTTGAGGGGTCATCAGTATCAAGGAACCTCCCTTGAGGGGTCATCAGTATCAAGGAACCTCCCTTGAGGGGTCATCAGTATCAAGGAACCTCCCTTGAGGGTCATCAGTATCAAGGAACCTCCTTGAGGGTCATCAGTATCAAGGAACCTCCCTTGAGGGTCATCAGTATAAGGAACCTCCCTTGAGGGTCATCAGTATCAAGGAACCTCCCTTGAGGGGTCATCAGTATCAAGGAACCTCCCTTGAGAGGTCATCAGTATCAAGGAACCTCCCTTGAGGGGTCATCAGTATCAAGGAACCTCCCTTGAGTGGTCATCAGTATCAAGGAACCTCCCTTGAGGGGTCATCAGTATCAAGGAACCTCCCATGAGGGGTCATCAGTATCAAGGAACCTCCCTTGAGGGGTCATCAGTATCAAGGAACCTCCCTTGAGGGGTCATCAGTATCAAGGAACCTCCCTTGAGGGGTCATCAGTATCAAGGAACCTCCCTTGAGGGGTCATCAGTATCAAGGAACCTCCCTTGAGGGGTCATCAGTATCAAGTAACCTTCCTTGAGGGGTCATCAGTATCAAGGAACCTCCCTTGAGGGGTCATCAGTATCAAAGAACCTCCTTTCAAGGGTCTTTCAACACGTCAGCCGTTTCCCACCGAGGCAGGGTGGCCCAAAAGGAAAAACGAAAAGTTTCTCCTTTTACATTTAGTAATATATACAGAGGGGGTTACTAGCCCCTTGCTCCCGGCATTTTAGTCGCCTCTTACGACACGCATAGCTTACGGAGGAAGAATTCTGTTCCACTTCCCCATGGAGATAAGAGGAAATAAGAACAAGAACTATTAAGAAAATAGAAGAAAACCCAGAGGGGTGTGTATATATATGCTTGTACATGAATGTGTAGCGTGATCTAAGTGTAAGTAGAAGTAGCAAGATGTACCTGAAATCTTGCATGTTTATGAGACAGAAAAGACACCAGCAATCCTACCATCATGTAAAACAATTACAGGCTTTCGTTTTACACTTAATTGGCAGGACGGTAGTACCTCCCTGGGCGGTTGCTGTCTACCAACCTACTAAAAAATTTAAATGATTTTGCATTTAATTAATAACTTACCTCCTCCAAACTTGGGTTTTTACTTTATTAGTTCAGTCAATGGTAGCGTGTACTGGTGTATTCACACGAAAAAATAAACACTAATCTACACGACACATTTAGAAAATTACTAATGTTGGAGGTTTATAAAATAAAAGTTCTATATAAATATTTATTCAGGTTAAAATTATAGTTTTAAATATCTTCAAGAATACATTTTATTTATGGGGAAGCGCTAAACCCATAAGAGTCAAAGCGCCTAGGTAAGGGTGGCAAATCAGGTTTGACCTGAGGAAGGGAGGATAGGTCCAATTAATTGGACCAAGAGCCCTTAAACAGCTTCATGGTACCCCTTTGAGGGTCAATAATGCATCAAAATATAAATAGCATAAAATATCACAATGCTTCACTGACCACTGGCAGTCTTGTTTCACGTGCTTGTAATCATAATTCATAATGGTGTCAGGATACATAGTAAAACTTATCTAATTGCCAAATTTTACTGACAATCGATTATTCACTATCAGACTTACAATTCAGGCATTATTTAAGGCCAATTTTTTTTGGAAAAATCTGTTAACGAGGGCTTGCACTTTTTCTTTTAATGCAATCATCTTCAATTCTTTCTCCTTCAGCTCCTGGTTTCTCTTAGTAAGTACTAAAAGCTCCTCCTCCATTTCCTTGATTGTTGCTTTCCTTTTCTGCCGACACCTTTTAGATGCCATGTTGTTTAGTTTTCTAATCCTGTGGTATTTTTCTTCCTCTGTTAGATCTACTAATGCCTTTCTGCCTCTCATTGTGGTATACCCAGATGTTGTCGCTAAAGGTTCTTCTGGAATCACCGGAATTTCTAAATCTAAGGGGAGGCCGGGATCGTCACAGGATATTGTATCTCTGAACCTCAGAGGCTTTCTGGAGTTCCTTCTCTGCCGAGTTACTCTAATTGGACCAATAGAGGTCGCAGCAGTCCCACTCGGCACTGCAGACACTGGTGTAAGAGACTTCACCAAACTTTCAAATCCTTCAACACACTCTTCCTTTAATACACTTGACACAGGATCACACTCAACTAAAGGTAAATGCTTTGGGAGTTCCTCTACTGTGGACAAACCAGATTCGAAGCATACTGTTTGGTTCTGTGACGAATACTGGTGCTGTTGAATGTTAGCCTGGAAGATGTTTTTAGCTCCTTCAGTGGGCAATTCTGGTTCTATACATCCTTCTGCTTCAGATGATGGTCTTAACCTGTGGAATGTCTGAAAAAGACATTTTACATTTTAATATACATTATATATATATATATATATATATATATATATTATATATATATATATATATATATATATATATATATATATATATATATATATATATATATATATATATATATATACACAGTATATGCAATAAAACAGTAAACAGGTGATATCACAATATGCAGAACAACCACTGTGAAAAAATAGTGAAATTCCAAGCGCTTTCATCAATGGGAATTTCACTATTTTTTCAGTGATTGTTCTGCATATATATATTCTCTTCTTTCAATAAACCGGCTGTATCCCACCGAGGCAGGGTGGCCCAAAAAGAAAAACAAAAGTTTATCTTTTTAACTTTAGTAATGTATATAGGAGAAGGGGTTACTACCCCCTTGTTCCTGGCATGTTAGTCGCCTCTTACAACACGCATGGCTTACAGAGGAAGAATTCTGTTCCACTTCCCCATGGAGATATATATATATATACTGAGAACCCTATGAATATATAATTTTTTTATGCGTTTTAATGCTAAATATTAAGAAAAATATAATTTAATAATTTTGCAACTTTACTTTTACTAAAAAAAATATATATATTATACACACATGAATATGTATATGATATATATATATATATATTTTTTTTTCAACAAGTCGGCCGTCTCCCACCGAGGCAGGGTGACCCAAAAAGAAAGAAAATCTCCAAAAAGAAAATACTTTCATCATCATTCAACACTTTCACCACACTCGTACATAATCACTGTCTTTGCAGAGGCGCTCAGATACGACAGCTGAGAATAGTCCCTCCCAGCTGTCACTATCCCAGACCCCTCCTTTAAAGTGCACGCATTGTACTTCCCATTTCCATGACTCAAGTCCAACTAAATCAATTAACTGGTTTCCCTGAATCCCTTCACAAAATGTTACCCTGCTCACACTCCAACAGATCGTCATGTCCCAAAAACCATTCGTCTCCATTCACTCCTATCTAACACGCTCACACATGCTTGCTGGCAGTCCAAGCCCCTCGCCCACAAAACCTCCTTTACCCCCTCCCTCCAACCTTTTCTAGGATGACCCCTACCCCACCTTCCTTCCCCTACAGATTTATACGCTCTCAAAGTCATTCTACTTTGATCCATTCTCTCTAAATGACCAAACCATACTATACTATATGTCATGCTGAATAGGTAAAAACTTGTTATTTTGGCTTAAATAGCAATGCTCTTCTTGCCGAATAAGGAAAGCAAAAATTTGTGTATGCAATAATTTCGCAAAAATAGTTGTGAACCTAATATATCTCATTGTGTTTGTTTATTAAATTATTGTAAACTTATTGAAAATATACTTAGTTAGATTAGGCTAAATTAAATTGCACTTGTTATATATATATTTTTTCAACATGTTGGCTGTCTCCCACCGAGGCAGGGTGACCCAAAAAGAAAGAAAATACTTTCATTATCATTCAACACTTTCACCTCACTCATACATCACTGTCTTTGCAGAGATGCTCAGATACGAGTTTAGAAGCCCCTCCGAGTCAAGAAGCCCCTCCAAAAACGAGTTAGGTAAAGAAAAATTGGATATCGCATTCGAGGGAGGGAGTATGGAAGAAGTGAATGTGTTCAGATATTTGGGAGTAGACTTGTCAGCGGATGGTTTATGAAGAATGAGGTTAACCATAGAATTGATGAAGGGAAAAAAGTGAGTGATGCACCGAGATATCTTTGGAGACAAAAATCGTTATCCATGGAAGCAAAGAATGGAATGTACAAGAGTATAGTGGTACCAACACTCTTATATGGGTGTGAAGCATGTATTGCAAATGCTGCAGCAAGGAGGAGGCTAGAGGCAGTGGAGATGTCATGTCTAAGGGCAATGTGTGGTGTAAATATCATCCAGAGAATTCGTAGTGTGGAAATTAGGAGGGGTGGAGTTAATAAAAGTATTATTCAGAAGGCTGAAGAGGGGTTGTTGAGGTAGTTTGGTCATTTAGAGAGGATGTAGCAAAATACATAGGATGACCTGGAGTGTATAACTCAGTAGGAGGGGAGGGGGTAGGGGTTGTCCTCGGAAAGGATGGAGGGAGGGGGGTAAAAGAGGTTTTGTGTGCAAGGGTCTTGGACATGCAGCAGGCATGTGAGAATGTGTTAGATAGGAGTGGAGACGGATGGTTTTTGGGACGTGACGAGCTGTTGGAGTGTGAGCAGGTTAATGTTTTGTGAAGGGATTCAGGGAAACCAGTTAGCCGGACTTGAGTCCTGGAGGTGGGAAGTACAATGCCTGCACTTTAAAGGAGGGGTTTGAGTAACTGGCTGATTGGAGTGACACTAACTGTCGTATCTGAGCACCTCTGCAAAGACAGTAATTATGTGAATGGTGGTGAAAGTGTTTCTTTCTTTTTTGGGTCACCCTGCCTCGGTGGGAGACGGCTGACGACTTGAAAAGAAAAAATATACGTATACACACACACACACACACACATATGTATGTTATTTGTAATTATAAAATGTTTACCTCATCCTGCAAGATTCCGGATTCATCAAGAACACCACGTAGGAGATCGTCACGCTCATGTGATACTAGATACATGTCTAGCTCTGTGGAACTTAGATTGTCACTGTTAGCCAGAGTGACATCTGGAAAAAGGTTGTCTATCTGATCTAGGATGTCTTGTGGAAACTTGAAATCACAATCATTCGTATCCAAGCTGCAGGTAGGATTCTCAATAGTTTGCAGATTAGTAGAGCTTCTGTTCATTTGTATACCTGGATGTATTTCACTGTTTGAGAGGAAGTCTGAGGGAGATGGCTGAGGTTGAGGTCTGCCAAGATTTTGTTCGTATGTAGTGGACATCAAACAACTGGAATCTATTACAGAAACACAGCCCTGTGTTGTAACCTCTTCCTCCAATTCAAAGGAATTATCAACCTGGTCAGTCTGTAAGGTACAGCCTGCTGGGGAAAGACTCAGGTCAAAAATCGCTGTTGATGGAGAATATGGTTTTGAGTTCACTCCTTGACTGAATACATCTGGAGGACCTGCAGGTTGTGCTGTTTCAGTCTCCACTTCATTGCTACAGTCACTGTAACTGTAAGTGTGTGTTCCACTGAACATTTCCTCAAATTCTGGAACAAGAAAATATAGCTATGACAAATTAGATTTCTAACAAAATCTTTTAAATTTTCTTTTATATTTTGAAATGTAATATTGCAATTATAAAAAAAAAATTCCCATATCATATCCGCAAACATCTAATACAATGTATGTGTATGTCTTTATGTATATGTATATGTAAGCAGAGGTAGGAAGTACTTCCTACCTCTGCTTACACATACATTGTATTAGATGTTTGCAGGATATATGGGAAATTATATATATATATATATATACACACACACACACACTCACATATATACATACATACACAGGGATTGAGGCCAGTAGAGGGTGACAATAGACGAGAGTTGAAGGTATTAAGTGGACATGGGTAGATGGTGACTGGAGGTACAAGGACAGAGGATAGCAAAAGAGAAAGGGAAAAGGGAGAAAAAAAGCAAATGGTACAGAATGAAGAGAGATGCATCAAACCGAGGGTGACAAGTGGGGTATGTGGGCATGTGATTAGTTGGCCATGGGTGGTTAAAGGTCCAGAACTAGGAAAGAACGTGAGGGGACTAACGAAATATTAGGAAAACAGAAAGGTTAAATGTAAGGAGAACAACAGATATAATTTTACAATAGTTTTTATATTACTTAAAACGTTAATAATGAAGGAGAGCAAATGTACTACATAGGAAAATAAATCAAGGACCTTGGGATTATCAAACTCACTAATTTCAGGTGTATTGAGATCAGATGATGAACCGGAGATTACACTCTCCCCCACGTCCATAAACAGTTTGAGGTCTCCAAATCCACTCTGCTTCACCATAAGCTTTGGCTGTAAGAACTGTTTCATGAGGAATATTTCATACTTTTTTATTATTACTATTATATATATATGTATACTATATAGAATACACACATAGAGCAAAAACAAATTATTGTATGGTATTAATCTTACCTTGTTTTGGATCCAAGTTCCAGCAACTGCTCTTGAACCCGAGGGAGCCCCTATCTGATCTAAGATCGGGGCCCCTTTCCCAGTTCCAGCACACCACTTCATTTTCAGCTGAGTAGGCAGTTTCGCTGTGAACCATTGTGGATTCTAAGAGGAAAACATTGCAATATCAGAAAAAGGTATGACTTGTTAAGTTACTTACCAAGGTAACTTAGCTAGTGACTGACTTGGAAGGTAGCTTGTTATTTATTGTACTTTTTAAAGTGGCCTTTTGAATTTAGGCATTTAAACAGTGGAAGCTGCTCTCTTGATCCCAGAACTATTATAGTACTGTAAATACTAAGACACTTAAACAGCGGAAAACAGAGCACGACTTCTCATTGCTCGGTCTTACGCTTGTCAACTCAAGGAAACCTATTATTTTTACCAAGGACTGTGACATGGCTGTTGTAGGTGTGTTCTGTTCTGGCCAAGGTTTGAAACTTCCAGAAGTTATGGCTTCCAAAGCCAAACTATCTGACTTTCTTATAGTTCATAAAATTCTTTCACAGGTATGAGTTCTTCATAAAGACACTGCAGTATTATAGAAGTAACAATTGGTACAGCCATATAACTGCTAGTCTTGGTGTCCAATGAGAATGTGGCAAGGCCAGGTTACTCCAGCTGTTGCTACAACTGTCTCCAGGAATGTTCAGCAGCCCTGCTCCAGAAAGTTGCAGGCTCAAGTTGCCAAACGCAGGCCACCACAAGGAACAACCAACCTGTAGCCATAAACTCATCATTTTCTTAGTCACCAGATTCCTTGGATGATAAGAGAGATTATAGCATATTCAATATGCATAAGCTTTATTACCTTGTGTAGTAGTTTTAATCACAATACAATTAAAATTATCCCACTGATGATGGTGTGTGTGAATGGAACAGGGTAGGGTAAAAGGCCTCTATGGGAACATAAATCTCTCTGTATACATTTAGCATGAGTACTAATTATACATGTTTAGTATCTCCATATATCATGGCCTTCTAGGAATCATGCAGAGCATCATCTCTACCAGATAAATTATACTGGACTGAAAATCTCCAGTGATGAATTTTAAAATTATTAATTTTCACTTAATATTTTTGGCAAAATACATAAAATACTGTACTCACTCTCTCTCTCATCATGTAAATTAATTTTTTTTTAAATATTTTTCACCTTTCTAGTTGGGCTAGGTATTAAAACAATACTCCAGCTTTACTATTTAATAAAACCGAGTTTTACTAAGCTTTATTCCACTCAATATTACCTAAAATGCATTTTCATCACAATAACTACTATTTCATAATGAATTTAAATAGACGATGCTACCATCAAGGCTGTTGGTAGAGGCTAAAATGTCATATACAATTATTCTGTCAGTGCCAAACTCATTAATGTTGTAGTTACCTAGGTATTTTGGCTGTTATAAAGCAAATGTGCTAAGGAGAGACTTGGGCCAGTTAAAGTAATGTAATTTACCCATATCAGAGAAATACCACACATTTCACTTATTTGACCACTGTTGTAGTACTCTAATCAACTTTTTAATCTCAAATGCCAGTCACATTAATGTAACGATAAACTCTACTGACACAGTTTTAGAGGACTTTACCTATTGCCTAAGAAGTACCACACCATTATATTACAACCCATCTTGGGTATTTATCTTTGATAACTAATAAATTATCAACAGCATAATGTGGTAGCAGCAAGGTGACTAACTCAGTGCAGAAGGACTGACAAATTATAGTTTTTACACAAGAGTGAAACAATTTTTTTCATGTATCAATTGTGGTATGTATATCTGTTATTTTAGAAAAATTATTTTGATAAGTCAATGAAGTGACATAAAATTATAATACATCAAAAATGTAAGAGTTTCCATGACAGGGGCCTATTACTCAACCGTATCCTCTGCATGTGTCAGTTTGCGCACTATGCTATGTGAGTGTGTGTGTGTATGTGCATGCGTGCGTGCGTATTTATGTGTGTGTGTTTGTGTATTTGTGTGTGCGCGTGTTTGTGTATTTGTATGTTCGTTTATTTGTGCGTGAGTGTATTTGTGTATGCATTTGTGCGTGTATGTACATGTATTTGTATGTGAGCGTGTGTATTTGTGTGAGTGTGCATTTGTATGTGTGTGTATTAAAATTACCAGTGTAAACAATTATTATAATAAAAAAGAAGCATTAAACCCACTAGGGTCCACTGTAAACCAGTATACGTAGTAATGTGTTCGTTTAGTTACCAATCACCTGTGTGATATACCACTCTAAAAGTAAATACCCAATCCAGTTAATGCTTTAATAACATTTTTATGGAGAAGTGCCAAAGGCCACACAGCACCTGTAGAATGGCAGGGGAATCAGGTTTTATCAACTGAAAAGTTGCTTAAATCCTTTGCAAGATGAGTCCTTCACCAGAAATTTCAAACATTGTTTGGATTAGGAAGTTAACTTAAAAATAAATCTGTATAACAATACTTTAGTTATTATTTATTTGGAAGCATTAAACCCATGTGGGTCATACAGCATCCGAGGAATTAAGGTAATCAGGTTTAATCCAAAGGGGATTGGTTAAAATTTCTTGGATTATGAACCTACAGCCTTTGAAGGGTTCCAACTACAAAAAATGCAAAAACAGCAACATGCATATTTTGATGTTCATGGAGAAGCATAGAACCCATAAGGGTCAGAGTGCATGGGAAATGGGAGGGGTTGGTGGAATCTGGTTTGATCGGAGGAAAGGGAAGGTTGCTTCATTTCCTTAAATAGAGCCAGTCTCCATCATCAAGGCACCCCTTTGGTTTACATGCATAACTCGACTGGGTATTACATGTTACATAACGAGTGTCTAGTTCCTATACACGTATCCATCACCATAATTTCAGAATACAGTACAACCTTTGGATTCATGTATAAGCTAACAACTCTTCACTATTACGAAAGAGATCCAAAAGCTACAAAATTTATGTAATAGATTCTTTATGAACTAAAATACAAATCATAAAAGAACTTTTTTTTTTAAATTTTAAATGGTAAAAAAGTAATTAAAAATCTAAATATGAACTGTGATGTATAAACCGTACCATATCTAGTTGCAATTCATTCTTAAGATTTCTTTAAATGTCTGAGAAAATATACACCGAAAGTCAAAGTACTTACTGGATCCGACAATGAAGGCTTTAAATCAATCTTGAAGGAGCGAGGGTCACAAAGAAGGGAAAGCCGGTCTCTGCCAGGCCTGAAAAGTAAAAATAGCAAAAATATTAATGCATTGTAATAAGAGCTAAATCAAAATACTGTATATTTAATAAACTAAATCACTGTTACCTTCTGTTTTATCAAGTTTAGTTGCAATTATTGAATGAAAATAAAAGTCCTTAGCCTGTAAAAATAAATTCCTTAAAACAAAAGCTAAATCATTTAAAGCTGAAAAGTAATACATTAAAACAAACCTTCACTGCAGCAACACATTTCAAATCAAACTAAAACATCAGTAAGAATAAGATAGCCTACAACACTGAAAACACAAGAGTAACCTTAGCCCCTAAAAATTTACCCGCGGTAATATCAATATGACACACTTTAATAAAGTTCTATGTCCTGGGTAATAGTCTAAGTTTAACGCACTGAATAATGTTAAATCTTCACACACTGGGTAATTTTAAAGTTAATTACAAAGTTTAACGAACCGAGTAATGCTAATGCTTTATACACTTGGTAATATTAAGTGTTGACTTGAGCTACCGAGGTTTAGACTAATATTTTAGCATTAGTTTTCAGAGCTAATGTACTAGATTAACTAGCCATTTCGTGTTTTAAGACAACTGTACAGCGCCTATTTCCACCGTGGCATTATCTATTCCAAATCTTGTGCTTAGGAAATTTATAATTTAAAATCTTATTTTTTTTTAACATTTAAAAAAATCGTGTTTTTAGAAATAATGGGCAAGGTATGAGCAACCAACATAGAAATGACCCAAGTTTCATTAAATTTCGGTTTACCAGTTACGAATACGTCTAGTGTCCGGACTAACACGTCTAGTACCCGATTAACACGTCTAGTGTCCGGACTAACACGTCTAGTACCCGATTAGCACGTCTAGTACCCGATTAACACGTCTAGTACCCGATTAACACGTCTAGTGTCCGGACTAACACGTCTAGTACCCGATTAACACGTCTAGTGTCCGGACTAACACGTCTAGTGTCCGGACTAACACGTCTAGTACCCGGTTAACACGTCTAGTGTCCGGACTAACACGTCTAGTACTCGGACTAAGTGATGCAACAAAATCACAAGTGATATTAAAATCACAAGTGATAAATTAAAATCACAAGTGATATCTTAAAAGCACAAGTGATATCGAGAATTGGTATGTCACGATTATATTAAAAAAAGAGAAGTAAACTTATATGGGTCATTCAGAGCCGGGTACATGGTGAAAGGTCTTGAACTGTCACTACCTATGGTACGCTATATAGTATTTTTTTCTGCTGCCTTTTTTTCGTGTCTGGGCACTTTATAACTCTTATAAGGCTTAGTGTTATCCCATAATAATCCTCTTCCTGCTGTCACATATTGTACACAATGGTTTATATTTAGTTTACCATGGACCGTATTAAGATTCACAAAACGTATCATACCAGTTTCTTGACAAAGGTTCATTGTTGTAAATATTAAAAGTTCAAACTGCGTTAGTTTAACGTGTACTATTTTACACTGTCATAGGCACAACAGGACAATACGAATACAGTATTAATAAAGAAAAAAAATCACATGATCAAATTTCCATATGAACAATGGAAAAATATACTTCACTTTAAGAGTATTATAGACGAACTTGAACCTCCAAAAAATTGCGTCAGAATTATACCCGTTATGAATATTAATCTTCACTTTCCATTTGAACATACAGGCTGTAGGAGTGTAATCTTTGACAGAATATAATGACAAAAAAAAAAACTAATACAGCTGCAAGAATTTCCGACAATATTTTCCTACTATCACTGAAAAAACATCACTCGCACACTATAAAACTGCCCAGTCACTGCCACCATTATCTTGTTTTAACATATGCTAAGTTGAAGTTACCTTCCCGAACGTACTGTGTGTACGTTTAAGAGCGATAACGTGCACTAAGTGTGGGTTGTGCACCCAAAAGGTGATGCAACTCGCACGGGGAACAGAATTTTGTGGGCTAGTGTCCTTCTAGCTCCTCACCCTCCAAAACTATAATCGCGAGTGCCGGCGCGCCTCCAACGCACCGGTATATATAAAGTCGGTGACGTCACACTCATGACATCATTTTCAACCAACCAGCGTGGGTCTCTTTCTACAGCAGCCAATCAGCTCCAGTTGCCCCTGCATGAAACGTACAGAATTTCATTCGGGAATTTCACGTAGAAATTACTATAATTATGCATTATTTAAACTTGAAGAATTATAATTTAGCATTAAAGAAAGGCAATATTGATCAGACGATTCTTCAACACTCCTTAAAGTATATCTTTGCATTATAAAAAGCTAAATATTTGAGAGGAACGTTTGAGATCGCTGGCGGAGGAACACAAGACAAGACATGTCAGCGCTTGACACACACCGCCATATATAAGTATATATAAACCACAAAACTTAATATTTAGAAGATACGAACATAAAGCAATTATTAAAACTAAGGAAGAGAGACAGATCAATACTACCCCGACTTTCTCATAGCAGTACATTAATTCCAGGGTAAATGAGGGCGAGGAAGTTTGTAGTAAGTGTTGAGAATTGCACCATGTTGTGACACCAGCACCTCTCTCACCTCACAACCTCAAATATTGTCAGTAATAACTAACTATGGCTCTAATCTCAGTGAAATTCATTCCCAGCTTACAAGACATTAACTTTACGAGAGATGGCTGGTCTGATAATGGGGAATGAAGCCTATCGGCTACACTAGGTTCATTAAATGGCTGAGCATAACTTTACCACCAGATACGAATACACTGACTCCTAAAATACTTGATGAAAGTAAGTGTATATACACTGGCAGAACTACACCTCTTGGTGTGTATATCCCTTGCGGGAGGTGTGGAACATCACTCAGATATCTGTAAGCTGCAACAACTGTCAGACACCAGCCTATCAACGTACCTGTCAAATAGAAACAGCCCGAAATTTTGGTAGTAAATTTTAAATCGGAGATAATCCTAACTTGCAGATCTTACTGCACAATAAAGTCAAGTCCACTTAACACTTACCGTCATTCTTAATAAAGTACTTGTTAAGATATTTTAAGTACCTCAGCTGAGTTCATAAATACAGTCAGTCACTTGTGTTGATAAGCAACACACATGTACAACAGTTAGGTATCTTTATTCCGAAACGTTTTGTATACACAGTATCTTCTTTAGTCACCTATGATACAGGTGTACATGTAAGTGCTACAGGTGTACATGCAAGTGCTACAGGTGTACATACATGTACTACATATGTACATGTAAGTGCTACGGGTGCCCATGCAGGTGTACATACAAGTGATGCAGGTGTACACTGGTGCTACAGGTGTACACTGGTGCTACAGGTGTACACTGGTGCTACAGGTGTACACTGGTGCTACAGGTGTACATACTTGTGCACAGAGATGAAGATTGTGGAGGAGGTACTTTTGCTACTTGTAACTGAAAGACTTCCTACATAGTGAGCCACTGAGACAATAATAATAATATTATTAATAATAATAACAATAATAATAATAATAATAATAATAATAATAATAATAATAATAATAATAATAATAATAGGGAGTACTCAGCAATATGCCCTCATCTTTCATGATGCAACGCTGCCCGGCATTGATACCCAGCCATACGCATGATGCAATATTGACCCCAGATAAAACTTGGCTCCACGGTGGCATCAGTGACTGTGACAGCAGCGCAAATGTTAATATTTATTGAGAATCAGGAACAATTCTACAGCAGAGTCAGGTAGGGAAGTTATATTTGTTAGTTATGTGTAGCAGCAGGTGGTTGTTATCTTACTTAGATCTATATAACAGCAGGTGGTTGTTATCTTACTTAGATCTATATAACAGCAGGTGGTTGTTATCTTACTTAGATCTATATAACAGCAGATTGCTGTTATTTTACTTAGATCTATATAACAGCAGGTGGTTGTTATCTTACTTAGATCTATATAACAGCAGGTGGTTGTTATCTTACATAGATCTATATAACAGCAGGTGGTTGTTATCTTACTTAGATCTATATAACAGCAGGTGGTTGTTATGTTACTTAGATCTATATAACAGCAGATTGCTGTTATTTTACTTAGATCTATATAACAGCAGGTGGTTGTTATCCTACTTAGATCTAGATAACAGCAGGTGGTTGTTATCTTACATAGATCTATATAACAGTAGATGGTTGTTATCTTACTTAGATCTAGATAACAGCAGGTGGTTATCTTACATAGATCTATATAACAGCAGGTGGTTGTTATCTTACTTAGCTCTATATAACAGCAGGTGGTTGATTTAGCTATCATTTTTATTTAGTCTATATAACAGCAGGTGGTTGTTATCTTACTTAGCTCTATATAACAGCAGGTGGTTGTTATCTTACTTAGATCTATATAGCAGCAGGTGGTTGTTATCTTACATAGATCTATATAGCAGCAGGTGGTTGTTATCTTACTTAGATCTATATAACAGCAGGTGGTTGTTATCTTACTTAGATCTATATAACAGCAGGTGGTTGTTATCTTACTTAGATCTATATAACAGCAGGTGGTAGGTGGTAGGTGGTATGTGGCAGGTGGCAGGTGGTAGACACCAGGTAGATAGATCTATATAACAGCAGGTGGTTGTTATCTTACATAGATCTATATAGCAGCAGGTGGTTGTTATCTTATTTAGCTCTATATAACAGCAGGTGGTTGTTATCTTACTTAGCTCTATATAACAGCAGGTGGTTGTTATCTTACTTAGATCTATATAGCAGCAGGTGGTTGTTATCTTACTTAGATCTATATAACAGCAGGTGGTTGTTATCTTACTTAGATCTATATAACAGCAGGTGGTTGTT
>WNWK01004818.1:67500-131845 GCA_009830355.1 Cherax destructor
ACCTCAAAGGCGGTAGGACCAGACAACATCTCTCCATGGGTCCTGAGAGAGAGAGAGCAGAGGCACTCTGTGTGCCACTAATAGCAATCTTTGAAATATCTATCGAAAAAAGGCAACTACCTGGGGTGTGGAAGAAGGAGACAGACAGGCAGCATTAAACTACAGACCAGTGTCACTGACATGTATACTATGCAAAGTCATGGAGAAGATTATCAGAAGTGGTGGAACACCTAGAAAGGAATGAGCTTGTACATGATAATCAGCACGGTTTCAGGGAAGGGAAATCCTGTATCATAAACCTAAAGGAGTTTTACGACATTGTGACACAAGTAAGACAAGAGAGAGAGGGGTGGATAGATTGCATTTTCTTGGACAGTAAGAAGGCTATCGACACAGTTCCACACAAGAGATTAGTGCAAAAGCTAGAGGAGCAGGCAGGAATAACAGGAAAGGCACTGCAATGTATCAGAGGATATCTGGCAGGATGGAAACAAGATTGATGGTACGTGACGAGGTGTCAAAGTGGGCGCCTGTGACGAGAGGAGTTCCACAAGGGTCAGTCATAGGGCAGGTGCTGTTTCTGGTATATGTGAATGACATGACGGAAGGGATAGATTCAGGGGTGTTCCTGTTTGCAGACGATGTGAAACTAATGCGAATAATTCAAATTGATGGGGATCAGGTAGGACTACGAAGGGATTTGGATAGGCTGCAAATCTGATCCAGCAACTGGCTCCCGGAGTTTAACCCCGCCAAGTTGAAAGTCATGAAGATCGGGGAATGTGAAAGAAGACCACAGAGTACAGGCTAGGGGCCCAAAGACTGCAAACCTTACTCAAGGAAAAGGATTTTGGGGTGAGTATAATACCGAGCACATCTCCTGAGGCTCACATCAACCAAATAACTGCTGCAGCATATGGGCGCCTGGCAAACCTAAGAATAGTATTTCAACACCTTAGTAAGGAATCGTTCAAGATTCTGTACACCGTGTACATCAGGCCCATATTGGAATATGCAGCACCAGTATGAACCGCACACACACACACACACACACACACAGACTGCATTTTCTTGAACTGTAAGAAAGCGTTTGACACAGTTCCACACAAGAGATTAGTGCAGAAGCTGGAGGACCAGGCAGGTATAACAGGGAAGGCACTACAATGGATCAGGGAATACCTGTCAGGAAGACAGCAGCGAGTCATGGTACGTGGCGAGGTGTCAGAGTGGGCGCAGGTGACGAGTGGGGTTCCACAGGGGTCAGTCCAAGGACCGGTGCTGTTTCTGGTATTTGTGAACGACATAACGGAAGGAATAGACTCCGAAGTGTCCCTGTTTGCAGATGATGTGAAGTTGATGAGAAGAATTCAATCGGACGAGGACCAGACAGAACTACAAAGGGATCTGGACAGGCTGCAAGCCTGGTCAAGAAATTGGCTCCTGGAGTTCAACCCCACCAAGTGCAAAGTCATGAAGATTGGGGAAGGGCAAAGAAGACTGCAGACGGAGTACAGTCTAGGGGGCCAGAAACTACAAACCTCAATCAAGGAAAAAGATCTTGGGGTGAGTATAACACCGAGCACGTCTCCGGAAGCACACATCAACCCAGATAACTGGTGCAGCATATGGGCGCCTGGCAAACCTGAAAATAGCGTTCCGATACCTTAGTAAGGAATCGTTCAAGACACTGTACACTGTGTACGTCAGGCCCATATTGGAGTATGCAGCACCAGTTTGGAACCCACACCTGGTCAAGCACGTCAAGAAATTAGAGAAAGTGCAAAGGTTTGCAACAAGGTTAGCTAAGGGGAATGTCCTATGAAGAAAGGTTAAGTGAAATCGGCCTGACGACTCTAGAGGATAGGAGGGTTAGGGAAGACATGATAACGACATACAAAATACTGCGTTGAATAGATAAGGTGGACAGAGACAGGATGTTCCAGAGAGGGGACACAGAAACAAGGGGTCACAATTGGAAGTCGAAGACTCAGACGAGTCAAAGGGATGTTAGGAAGTATTTCTTCAGTCATAGAGTTGTCAGGAAGTGGAATAGTCTACCAAGTGATGTAGTGGAGGCAGGAACCATATATAGCTTTAAGACGAGGTATGCTAAAGCTCATGGAGCAGGGAGAGAGAGGACCTAGTAGCGGTCAGTGAAGAGGCGGGTCCAGGAGCTAAGTCTCGTCCCCTGCAACCACAATTAGGTGAGTACAATTAGGTGAGTACACCACATAAGTGAGTACATACACTGGCCCTGGATTTCAGATATCAGTGGAATGGGTCGATAAATTGAGCCATAAATCGACTCTGTAAACACAACTTAGGTGAGTACATACACACAAGTACATACAAAGAGGATATCAAGACGTGTCACCAGATCATATAAACTAAATAGTTGGAAACTCAATGCTACACTAGCAAACTATAAATCAACTTTCAAATCTATGGATGGAGACACGTTAAAAAAAAAAAACTTTTTACAACATATGTTATACTAAAATCGGAATTTGCAGCTTATCACACCGAAGTACTTTTAAAAGGGTCTGAAGTACCAGGCTGTGCTAGATACCAGCTTGTAGCAGTCAGTAGAACAATTACAGATAAAGTACATACTGGAAGATAGTGCAATAACCTACAGTTCCTTAAAGCTGACTTCAGATGACATGCACAATATGATTACGAGTGACTTACAGTATTTACATTCAGTACACACCACACTCCCAGCCTCACACACCACACTCCCAGCCTCACACACCACACTCCCAGCCTCACACACCACACTCCCAGCCTCACACACCACACTCCCAGCCTCACACACCACACTCCCAGCCTCACACACCACACTCCCAACCTCACACACCACACTCCCAGCCTCACACACACACTCCCAGCCTCACACACCACACTCCCAGCCTCACACACCACACTCCCAGCCTCACACACCACACTCCCAGCCTCACACACCACACTCCCAACCTCACACACCACCTCCCAGCCTCACACACCACACTCCCAGCCTCACACACCACACTCCCAGCCTCCACACCACACTCCCAGCCTCACACACCACCTCCCAACCTCACACACCACCTCCCAACCTCACACACCACACTCCCAGCCTCACACACCAACTCCCAACCTCACACACTCAATCCTGCAGCCTCACACCAGTACTCAACTCACACACCACCATCCCAGCCTCACAACACCACATCCAAGCCTCACACACCAGCACTCCCAGCCTCAACACCACACTCCCAGCCTACAACAGACTCAACCTCACACACCACACTCCCAGCCTCACACACCACACTCCCAGCCTCACACACCACACTCCCAGCCTCACACACCACACTCCCAACCTCACACACCACACTCCCAGCCTCACACACCACACTCCCAGCCTCACACACCACACTCCCAACCTCACACACCACACTCCCAGCCTCACACACCACACTCCCAGCCTCACACCACACTCCCAGCCTCACACACCACACTCCCAGCCTCACACACCACCTCCCAACCTCACACACCACACTCCCAGCCTCAACACCACACTCCCAGCCTCACACACCACACTCCCAACCTCCACACCACACTCCCAGCCTCAACACCACACTCCCAACCTCCACACCACCACACTCCCAACCTCACACACCACACTCCCAACCTCACACACCACACTCCCAACCTCACACACCACACTCCCAACCTCACACACCACACTCCCAACCTCACACACCACACTCCCAACCTCACACACCACACTCCCAACCTCACACACCACACTCCCAGCCTCACACACCACACTCCCAACCTCACACACCACACTCCCAACCTCACAACACTGTTAAACAGCTGGACTCTGTCAGCTGCCATCAGATGGGTAGTGTGATGATATGGCACAAATAAATGAAATTAGCTAATGGGGCTGCCTTTCCTCTTTACCACCTCACTCAGGTGCCAGTGCTCGACACAAATATGTAATTCAAACAAACCATACCACGGGCGGGGTTAGAACCTGCGATCAGAGAGTTATGAAACTACAGACCGACGTGCTGTCTAATGCAAAATTGTCTGCCCACAAAGGGTGACAGCAGACAGTATGGATAGCTACTATAGGTCTAAAACACTTGTGGACTGTAACAATTGTTTTTACATTACTGGTATAGTAAAGAAAAGAGCTTTAAGGTTGCCTATAACCTTAATTCTAACTATATTTAAAATGCTATATACATCCTAGCTAGCTAAGAAGCACTAGAGGATAAGTCCGCTGGAAAACATTAGGAACGTGTTTCCATAAGACACCTGCTGTCCCTGTCCACCCATCAGTAAAATGGGTACCCGTGTGTTAGTCGACTAGTGTGGGTCGCATCCTGGGGAGAAAACTGACCTAATTTGTCCGAAATGCTCAGCATAACAAGAAGCTTTCTATATAGTAGTATGTCGTCAATGTCAGCTAGGCCTGTATACCTTGTACATGTACTTGTAGAAATAAATATATATTATTATTATTTTTATAATAATAATAATAATAATAATTATTATTATTATTATTGTTATTATTATTGTTATTATTATTATTATTATTATTATTATTATTATTATTATTATTATTATTATTATTATTATTATTATTATTATTATTATTATTATTATTATTATTATATTCCTGTTATGTCATGTATTGTAGGGCTGGACAGGTGAGTCCAACATGTCAGGCGAGAATTCTTACTTTGAACGGAGTTCAGACAGGTCAATAGGTTATGGCAGCTTAACACTGAACAACAAGCAAAGATGACGACAAACACTCGCCAGTGTTCTCCAGTGCCATAACCTGTGCCAGAGCCTCTTTTAAATGGTAGAATAGATACATTGGTGCGTCTTTAGTTTAGCTGAGAAGAAAGTCACCGGGTGGAAGACACCCCATCCTCTACACGTGAGGCTTGTGAATAATCTAGATTATTATGAATAATCTAGTGATAAGAGTACAGGAGCTGCTACATCAGCCTTTTGATCTTGTCGAAGGCTTCCTGACACCTGTCTTACCTAATAACTTTTTTCTTACCGGTAAGAGAGGTTAAGAGGGCGACTATATCCGAAAAAAATCGTACAAAATTTTCTGTAAAACCCTAGCATGCCTAAGAGACGTTAAGTGAAGTCCCTCTGGATGGCTTCTCATCTAGAGGGCCTTCACAATATTAGATTGTCAAAATGTTTGCCTTTCTAGGCGCTGCCTTCCCTTGTCCCACTGCGTGACCCAGGAATGTGACTGACGATCTTGTCCCACTGCGTGACCCAGGAATGTGACTGATGATCTTGTCCCACTGCGTGACCCAGGAATGTGACTGACGATCTTGTCCCACTGCGTGACCCAGGAATGTGACTGACGATCTTGTCCCACTGCGTGACCCAGGAATGTGACTGATGATCTTGTCCCACTGCGTGACCCAGGAATGTGACTGACGATCTTGTCCCACTGCGTGACCCAGGAATGTGACTGATGATCTTGTCCCACTGCGTGACCCAGGAATGTGACTGATGATCTTGTCCCACTGCGTGACCCAGGAATGTGATTGACGATCTTGTCCCACTGCGTGACCCAGGAATCCGTGACTGACGATCTTGTCCCACTGCGTGACCCAGGAATGTGACTGATGATCTTGTCCCACTGCGTGACCCAGGAATGTGACTGACGATCTTGTCCCACTGCGTGACCCAGGAATGTGACTGACGATCTTGTCCCACTGCGTGACCCAGGAATGTGACTCAGGATCTTCCAAATTTATATTCTGACAAGTTTACTGTTAAATTTTCTTAATCTTTCAAGAGCTCCCACTAACCTTTTGAGATGGTCATCCCAGATACAGGAAATGATGACCAAGTTGTCCAGGTAATCCTGTGTCCAGTGATAACGATGATTTCATTTATTGGCATTGTGGTATACTATAATTAATTTTTATTGATATACGTACTTCATTCTAAGCTAAGTCATCAAACCCTAACTTAACCTAGCCTATCCTAGACTTATCTAACCTAGCCTAGACTTATCTAACCTAGCCTAGACTTATCTAACCTAGCCTAGACTTATCTAACCTAGCCTAGACTTATCTAACCTAGCCTAGACTTATCTAACCTAGCCTAGACTTATCTAACCTAGCCTAGACTTATCTAACCTAGCCTAGACTTATCTAACCTAGCCTAGACTTATCTAACCTAGCCTAGACTTATTTAACCTAGCCTAGACTTATCTAACCTAGCCTAGACTTATCTAACCTAGCCTAGACTTATCTAACCTAGCCTAGACTTATCTAACCTAGCCTAGACTTATCTAACCTAGCCTAGACTTATCTAACCTAGCCTAGACTTATCTAACCTAGCCTAGACTTATCTAACCTAGCCTAGACTTATCTAACCTAGCCTAGACTTATCTAACCTAGCCTAGACTTATCTAACCTAGCCTAGATTTACATAACATAGCCTAACTTAACCTAGCGTAGCCTAACCCATCCTATCCTAACCTAAATAATGGAAGGAGAAATTTGTTGAAAACTATGTGAGAAACTAACAGATAATTTGGGAGGATGGGTTGTGAGAGACGAGTGATGAGGCAATGTGCGTTACCACGGGTCGACGTGATGGTGACTCAGTCCCGGGGCGGCCACGTCACCCCTGTGTCGGACAGCAGATTATACACTGGAAGGTGAACCCTTCATACTGTTTCCTGTCAACTGCTGCCACACAAGACAGTGTGACGTGTCTGGCCCTAACGCTCCTGCTACGCTACACAATGTGACGTGTCGGGCCCTAACGCCCCTGTTATGCTACAGTGTGACGTGTCTGGCCTACCGCCCATGTTACGCTACACAATGCGACATGTAGGGCCCTACCGCCCCTGCTACGCTACAGTTGACGTGTCGGGCCCTACCGCCCCTGCTACGCTGCACAGTGACATGTCGGGCCCTATCGCCCTTGCTACGTTACACAGTGTGACATGTCGGGTATTGTTCTCCCTGCTAACATACAGTGTGATATGTTTAGGTAGTTAGTGAGACTCACAGGAAACTGTCTAGCTCTTATACACTGTCATGTAGATTATTCTTGTTCATGATACTCTGCTCTGAACAAAAAAAATGAATAACCAGCCTACAGATTACCCAGAACAACATGATGGCGTCCACAAGAGAGCATGTAGGCCAGGATGAATTACAACTGGAAATGCTTGATACTGACTATAGGATAAGGCAGCTGAAACTGAATTATGTTTACAAAATTGTTCCCAACTAGTGTCCTGAATATTTCGTTGCCTGGTAGGCAACGCTCTCGCTTCACACACTGTGTCCATGGTTCGATCCCCGGCAAGGGTGGAAATATTAGGCGTGTTTCCTTACAACTGCTGTCCCGTTCACCTACCAAGCAAGTAGGTACCTGAGTGTTAATCGATTGATGTGGGTGGCATCCTGGGGGACAAGATTTAAGGACCACAATGGAAATAAGACAGACAGTCCTCGATGACGCACTGACTTTCTTAGGTTATCCTGGGTGGCTAACCCTCCGGGGTTAAAAATCCGAACAAAATCTTATCTCTCTCTTTATCTTAAGGTTAAGAACCAAAGCCAGTATGTTACTAGGGAAAGTGAACACAAATTTGCATTACCTACAGTAGGTAGTCAGACTTCAGACACCTATTATAGACATAAAGGAATGGTAAAGGGTTGCCTGCTCATGTCAAAGTCAGTCGTAATATCAAGCGGTAAGTTTATTTTGTTATACTTACACATAAATACAATTACACAAGTTTTAGGTGATTATAATTGTCTTACTTAGTAATATATGCATAAATTACCTAGGATAACACACACAAAAGTCAGTGACAGTGGAAATCAGTCGTGATGATAACCATAAAAATTTAAACAACTAACTTTCTGAGGGAAAATCAGTTACAATAAAGATGATCAATAGGAATAAAGAAAGCTAAGCAGTTTACATGAACATTAAATAGAGAAAATTAGCTTAAGACATTGTACTCCTCTCTTTCTGTAGCTTCATTAATTAGGAATCTTTCAGCTCTCTGCCTGGACTGGTTCATGCTTTAAGACTAACCCTTGACTTGTTCAGGCAATACCTTCCAATACCTACCTGAGGCCTGACTGTCTACTACTCTAAGTACTACAATACTGTGTTCACTTCCCATAGTACCATTCTGGTTTTAGTTCTTAATCTTAACAAGCCTCGCAGTAAGATATTCTGGGAACTGTTTGTGAACAGTTTTATAAAGATAATTTAACTTCAGCTGCTTTACTCTGTCTTCAACATTCATGACATCCAGTTGTCATAATTCATCCTGGCCTACATGCTCTCTTGGACCCAGGTCCAGGATAAATCTCACCATTTTGTTCTGGGTGATTTGTAGTCTGTCAGTCATTTATTTGTTAGAGTAGAGCACCATGAAGAACAAGAATAACCTTCATAATATTGTATAAAAGCTAGACACAGGATGGTGCTGTAAGTCTCAGTAGGTAGACACAGGATGGTGCTGTAAGTCTCAGTAGGTAGACACAGGATGGTGCTGTAAGTCTCAGTAGGTAGACACAGGATGGTGATGTAAGTCTCAGTAGGTAGACACAGGATGGTGCTGTAAGTCTCAGTAGGTAGACACAGGATGGTGCTGTAAGTCTCAGTAGGTAGACACAGGATGGTGCTGTAAGTCTCAGTAGGTAGACACAGGATGGTGATGTAAGTCTCAGTAGGTAGACACAGGATGGTGCTGTAAGTCTCAGTAGGTAGACACAGGATGGTGCTGTAAGTCTCAGTAGGTAGACACAGGATGGTGATGTAAGTCTCAGTAGGTAGACACAGGATGGTGCTGTAAGTCTCAGTAGGTAGACACAGGATGGTGATGTAAGTCTCAGTAGGTAGACACAGGATGGTGCTGTAAGTCTCAGTAGGTAGACACAGGATGGTGATGTAAGTCTCAGTAGGTAGACACAGGATGGTGTGTAAGTCTCAGTAGGTAGACACAGGATGGTGCTGTAAGTCTCAGTAGGTAGACACAGGATGGTGATGTAAGTCTCAGTAGGTAGACACAGGATGGTGATGTAAGTCTCAGTAGGTAGACACAGGATGGTGATGTAAGTCTCAGTAGGTAGACACAGGATGGTGCTGTAAGTCTCAGTAGGTAGACACAGGATGGTGATGTAAGTCTCAGTAGGTAGACACAGGATGGTGATGTAAGTCTCAGTAGGTAGACACAGGATGGTGATGTAAGTCTCAGTAGGTAGACACAGGATGGTGATGTAAGTCTCAGTAGGTAGACACAGGATGGTGATGTAAGTCTCAGTAGGTAGACACAGGATGGTGCTGTAAGTCTCAGTAGGTAGACACAGGATGGTGCTGTAAGTCTCAGTAGGTAGACACAGGATGGTGATGTAAGTCTCAGTAGGTAGACACAGGATGGTGATGTAAGTCTCAGTAGGTAGACACAGGATGGTGATGTAAGTCTCAGTAGGTAGACACAGGATGGTGATGTAAGTCTCAGTAGGTAGACTCTACCTGTCTACAGAGGAACTTTAACCTGGCATTTGTTTGTTTTGCTACGTTGTTTACTATCACTTCTGGTGAACGAAGCTACAGACTTTCGAGTTTTTTTCTGGGCTAGATTTGTTTGGTGCTTGCCTGGTCAACCAGGCTGTTTCTGCTGGAGGTTCTCTAGCCCATATAGCTACCACAGTCTGGTTGATTTGCCGCTGGGTGGAGGTACTTGTAGTAAGGTATTACAAGCATCGTAATAAAAAGTCTGACGGTTATTATTTTCTAGGTAACTTACACGTATGTTGCTTTGCAAGACTATTGTTGCTTTGCAAGACTATTGTTGCTTTGCAAGACTGTTGTTGCTTTGCAAGACTATTGTTGCTTTGCAAGACTGTTGTTGCTTTGCAAGACTATTGTTGCTTTGCAAGACTATTGTTGTTGCAGACTATGTTGCTTGCAAGACTATTGTTGCTTTGCAAGACTATTGTTGCTTTGCAAGACTATTGTTGCTTTGCAAGACTATTGTTGCTTTGCAAGACTATTGTTGCTTTGCAAGACTATTGTTGCTTTGCAAGACTATTGTTGCTTTGCAAGACTATTGTTGCTTTGCAAGACTGTTGTTGCTTTGCAAGACTATTGTTGCTTTGCAAGACTATTGTTGCTTTGCAAGACTATTGTTGCTTTGCAAGACTATTGTTGCTTTGCAAGACTATTGTTGCTTTGCAAGACTGTTGTTGCTCTTTTGCTTCAAGACTATTGTTGCTTTGCAAGACTGTTGTTGCTTTGCAAGACTATTGTTGCTTTCAAGACTTTGTTGCTTTGCAAGACTATTGTTGCTTTGCAAGACTGTTGTTGCTTTGCAAGACTATTGTTGCTTTGCAAGACTGTTGTTGCTTTGCAAGACTATTGTTGCTTTGCAAGACTATTGTTGCTTTGCAAGACTATTGTTGCTTTGCAAGACTATTGTTGCTTTGCAAGACTGTTGTTGCTTTGCAAGACTATTGTTGCTTTAAGACTTCTTCAAGACTTTGTTGCTTTGCAAGACTTTGTGCTTTGCAAGACTTTGTTGTTTGCAAGACTTTGTTGCTTTGCAAGACTATTGTTGCTTTGCAAGACTGATTGTTGCTTTGCAAGACTATTGTTGCTTTGCAAGACTTTGTTGCTTTGCAAGACTTTGTTGCTTTGCAAGACTTTGTTGCTTTGCAAGACTGATTGTTGCTTTGCAAGACTGTTGTTGCTTTGCAAGACTTTGTTGCTTTGCAAGACTATTGTTGCTTTGCAAGACTTTGTTGCTTTGCAAGACTTTGTTGCTTTGCAAGACTTTGTTGCTTTGCAAGACTGTTGCTTGCAGACTTGTTGCTTTGAAGACTTTGCTTGCAAGACTGTGTTGTTTGCAAGACTTTGTTTCAAAACTGGGATTGTGCTATAGCAGACTTGGCGAGCGGAGACACGGGAGAGCGAGGGAGAGGGAGGAAGGGGGGAGGCGAAGCGGATGTTGTCACTTTCTTCCATTCCCCTCCCTCCCCCCCCCCTTCATTTACACCCCTTCACCTCCCTCCCCGCCTCCCCTACCCTCCCATCTCACCCAACCCTCCCCGCCTCCCCTACCCTCCCCCCCTCCTCCCCTCCCTCCCTACCCTCCCTCCTCCCCTACCCTCCCTCCCTCCCATCCCTCCCCGCCTCCCCTACCTCCTCCCTCCTCCCTACCCTCCCTCCTCCCCTACCATCCCCCCCTCCCTCCCTACCCTCCCCTCCTCCCCTACACTCCCCGCCTCCGCTACCCTCCCCGCCTCCCCTACCCTCCCTCCTGCGTCAGCTTAGACGTATAATTATACGTCACGATGAGACTTTCTTACCCAATTCTCATTTTTTCTTCTTTTATCCTTCCTTCTATAATAGTATATCCCATTTCTCCATCCGCTGTATGACCCCTACGGGTTTAGCGTTCCCCCCATACCTGGAGGGAGTTCATGGGGTCAACGCCCCCGCGGCCCGGTCTATGACCAGGCCTCGCGGTGGATCAGGGCCTGATCAACCAGGCTGTTACTGATAGCCGCAGGCAGACCGACGTACGAACCACAGCCTGGCTGGTCAGGAACTGACTTTAGGTGCTTGTCCAGCTTCCTCTTGAAGACAGTCAGGGGTCTATTAGTAATCCCCCTTATGTATGCCGGGAGGCAACTGAACAATCTTGGGCCCCTGACACTTACTGTGTAGTCTCTTAGCTTACTCATGGCGCCCCTGCTTTTCGTTGGGGAGTTGCATCGCCTGCCAAATCTTTTGCTTTCGTAGGGAGCGATTTCTGTGTGCAGATTTGGGACTAGTCCCTCTAGGATTTTCCAAGTGTATATTATCATGTATCTTTCTCGCCTGCGTTCCAAGGAGTACAGGTCAAGGGACTTCAACCGTTCCCAGTAATTTAGGTGCTTTCTTGTACTTATACGTGCACTGAAAATTCTCTGTATATTCTCCAGGTACTCACCTATTTGTACGCATCTTTTTGTGGTTGCAGGGGTCGAGACTCAGCTCCTGGCCCCGCCTCTTCACTGATCGCTACTAGGTCCTCTCTCTTCCTGCTCCATGAGCTTTATCATACGTCGTCTTAAAGCTATGTATGGTTCCTGCCTCCACTACCTCACTTCCCAGACTATTCCACTTCCTAATAACTCTGTAACTGAAGAAATACTTCCTAACATCCCTTTGACTCATCTGAGTCTTCAATTTCCAATTGTGACCCCTTGTTTCTGTGTCCCCTCTCTGGAACATCTTGTCTCTGTCCACCTTATCTATTCCACGCAGTATTTTGTATCTCCCCTAACCCTCCTGTCCTCCAGTGTCGTCAGGCCGATTTCCCTTAACCTTTCTTCGTAGGACATTCCCCTTAGCTCTGGAACTAGCCTTGTTGCAAACCTTTACACTTTCTCTAATTTCTTGACGTGCTTGACCAGGTGTGGGTTCCAAACTGGTGCTGCATACTCCAGTATGGGCCTGACGTACACGGTGTACAATGTCTTGAACGATTCCTTACTGAGGTATCGGAACGCTATTCTTAGGTTTGCCAGGCGCCCATATGCTGCAGGTCTGCAGGTCTGGCATTCATTCCCAGGTCCTTCCTCTTTTGCTCTATTGTGTTTAGAATTTGTTTTATACTCCGGTCCAGTTTTTATTTCCTCAAATTTTCCATAGCGGAGTAATTGAAAATTTGTCCTCATTGTACCTCATATTGTTTTCTGAGGCCCATTTAAAGGCTTGGTTAATGTCCTCTTGGAGATTTGCAGTGTCCTCAATGGATGACACTCATGCAAATTGTGGTAACATCAGCAAAGGACACGGTGGTGTGTCTTACATCTGTCTGTGTCAGATATGATAAAAACAATAATCATAGACCGCAGATAATTTATGCAGTCACTTTGACCTTACGTGTGACTGTCATACCTCCTCCTGTCTGCTAACGAGAGCGTTTCCTTACACCGGTTGTCCAGTGTTCACCCATCAGTAAAATGGGTACCTGGGTGTTAGTCGACTGGTGTGGGTCGCATCCTGGGACAAAACTGACCTAATTTTCCCAAAATGCTCTGCATAACAAGCGGCTTTCTATATAGTAGTGTGTCATTGATGTCAGGTAGGCCTGTATACCTTGTACATGTACTTGTAGCAATAAAGATTTATTATTATTATTATTATTATTATTATTATTATTATTATTATTATTATTATTATTATTATTATTATTATTATTTAACGGAAAAAGAATTTCCTAATATTCTTAGGTGTTCAACCTTCATCCTGTGGTTCATCCTGTGGTTCACCTTGGTGTTCATCTTCTAACTCTGCTTTCTTCCTGTCCTTATAACACGCTGCATTTTCCTATCGACCCTGTCAGTGCCTGTAAGTATCTTGTATGTCGTGATGATATGCATCGAGTTTTCGTTCTGTCAGTGATATTAAGTTTATTTTTTCCACAAACACTACTTCATTTCCCTCAGCTCTGGTTGCGAAAATCCGTTTGTTTATAGGTATGAGCTCAACACTGGCGCTGCATACTCACTGACGAGAAAGAAATTCGCGGTGTATAGCGTCTGAAATGTTTTCTAATACTGATCTTTAGGGTACCCAACTCGTTACTCTTGCCCATTATGAACATGCCTGTCTTCTATTCTTCAGATACTCCTTGGGCCACTGAAGCACGTTACAGGTCTATAGAATCAACTCTACTAACGAGATTCACTTTCTTACTACTATCACGTATCTTCAAATATCTTGAATGTTGTGGTCATGTCTCCTCTGAGTTTTTTTCTCTAGTTTAAGTATTTAAAATCTGTCCTAGTCATAGATTAATTCTCTTTTGTTCTCAAGGTTTAATTGAGCTACAATGTGCAGAGTTTAGGTATATTTGGTTCATGTAGTATATTTTACAGCTCATTTCAAAATCTGGCCAAATCTAAGGTAAACTAGCCCACCCTCCCCTCTCCCTGAAGATGCCACCCACAACAGTCTACTAACACGCAGACATATTTTACTGCTAGGTGAACAGGGGCAGCAAGGAGATTGCTTCATGAGTTGCCACAATTGGAATGTAACCCAGGTACTAGAGGAAGGAGGTGAGTATCAGGTGAGTGGTGAGTCAGGTACTGGGGGAGGGAGGTGAGTGGTGAGTCAGGTACTGAGGGAGGTGAGTGGTGAGTCAGGTATTGAGGGAGGGAGGTGAGTGGTGAGTCAGGTACTGTGGGAGGGAGGTATCAGGTGAGTGGTGAGTCAGGTACTGAGGGGGGTGAGTATAAGGTGAGGGTGGTCCGGTAAACACTTGTGGTCCTCTGCAGCAGCAAGTGAGGGTGGTCAGGTGAACACTTGTGGTCCTCTGCAGCAACAAGTGAGGGTGGTCAGGTAAATATATCTCTCCCAGTAAATGTTTTCACCTATTTTCCATCATGTATGTCAATAAAGCGAATATTTTCCTCTTCATATTTGAATGACCAGTACCATGGTCTTCAAGTTGTGAGGTATAGTGTCCTGTGTTTGTTGGCTCGCTTCTCTTAGTGAAGACACCAGTATAAGAGGTGCTACTCCTTACAGTCTACTTCTCTCAGGAGATTATAGCCTCTATGAATAATGCGAAAATTACGTGGTCCTGATTGTCGTTTTTATGACATGATAACGCTTTCCCACTATGGGGGGCGGGGGGGGGGAAGGTTGTATAGGCCTGTGTAGAAGTTCGCAGTAAAGGAATGATGAGTTAGTGAGACTTTGGTGGTCTGGCTAGGCTGGTGGAGTAGTTGATGGGTGTGGACCTAGAATGAGTGTAGCATAGTTCTGATCTCCGGTGTTACTGTTCCAGTATATTATCCAGATATTGGTTTGTATTATTTCTGTTCCTAACAATATTCTTATCTATTTGTCACTGAATGTATTGTCATAGTGTGACTAGAGAGTAAAGATCTGTACTAAATAGTTTACCTAAATCTACGTGTGAAGATTTGTATTCTCTCATTTTTATAGTAAATATCTGTATTTGCAGTCAGTCCTCTTTGATTATCCTTTCATTCCTTGTATAATCCTTATTCACCATCTTGTATATCATCCCTACCCTACACACCCCAGTAATAATACCTAATTAGAACGTGAGGGAGCTTGTCCCATACGCCGGGCATCAACGCGAGGGAGCTTGTCCCATACGCCGGGTATCAACGCGAGGGAGCTTGTCCCATACGCCGGGCATCAACGCGAGGAGCTTGTCCCATACGCTGGGTATCAACGCGAGGGAGCTTGTCCCATACGCTGGGTATCAACGCGAGGAGCTTGTCCCATACGCTGGGTATCAACGCGAGGAGCTTGTCCCATACGCCGGGCATCAACGCGAGGGAGCTTGTCCCATACGCCGGGCATCAACGCGAGGGAGCTTGTCCCATACGCCGGGCATCAACGCGAGGAGCTTGTCCCATACGCTGGGTATCAACGCGAGGGAGCTTGTCCCATACGCTGGGTATCAACGCGAGGAGCTTGTCCCATACGCTGGGTATCAACGCGAGGAGCTTGTCCCATACGCCGGGCATCAACGCGAGGAGCTTGTCCCATACGCTGGGTATCAACGCGAGGAGCTTGTCCCATACGCCGGGCATCAACGCGAGGGAGCTTGTCCCATACGCTGGGTATCAACGCGAGGGAGCTTGTCCCATACGCTGGGTATCAACGCGAGGAGCTTGTCCCATACGCTGGGTATCAACGCGAGGGAGCTTGTCCCATACGCTGGGTATCAACGCGAGGGAGCTTGTCCCATACGCTGGGTATCAACGCGAGGAGCTTGTCCCATACGCTGGGTATCAACGCGAGGAGCTTGTCCCATACGCCGGGCATCAACGCGAGGGAGCTTGTCCCATACGCTGGGTATCAACGCGAGGAGCTTGTCCCATACGCCGGGCATCAACGCGAGGGAGCTTGTCCCATACGCCGGGCATCAACGCGAGGGAGCTTGTCCCATACGCTGGGTATCAACGCGAGGAGCTTGTCCCATACGCTGGGTATCAACGCGAGGGAGCTTGTCCCATACGCCGGGCATCAACGCGAGGGAGCTTGTCCCATACGCCGGGTATCCAGGACTAGGTGAAGGTTGTATTTATTTTCTTCAGGGGAAAACGCTAAATCGGTAGAAGGTCATATTGTTCCTAGGGAATATAATGCTCAGTGGGCAGGGAGAATAACTCAGCTATTATATTATCTACATATGTCTATTTTAGTGTGTAAGATAATGATTTAGTAGCGATTATTATTACAATCATAACTAAGCGCTGAACCCATTTAGTAGTGATATGAATTGCATGACAAATATCTTTGAGGTGTGACTAAAGTGAATAGTGAGAGGCTGAAGACTGAACCTCCTAGGTTAGGGTAGGTCCTAGTATTACATTTAGTACTGTTATCTGGTACTGGTCAGCATTATTATTATTCATGGGGAACACTAAACCCATAGAGGTCATGCAGTGCCTCGGGAAATGGAGGGTATTCAGGTTTGATTCAAGGAATTGGAGCACTGGTTTAATTCTAGTACTGGTGAGTAGTGTCATACTAAACTGTCATAAGAGTCTGTATGTTGTGGTTCAGAAGTGGAGGCTTCTGACTAACAATGTAATATAAGTTGTTTATACAGGCTTGACATGAAACATGTTTTGTTCAATGGTCTTTAGAGAACACAAATGTTATAGTCACATAAAACAGAACATTATGTAGATTTAATGTAGGATAACCTTTTAATATCGGAAAATGTTTTGCTCTATGGTGATGGGTTTGTTCAATAGGCGCTGCCAAGTAAACTCCCCTTTGTGGCAAAATATGAAAAACAAATATTGCATTAGTCATCCTCTAAACTGAATGTTCTAAATATTAAGTGAGAGGAATTACTTGAGCAGCAAGAAGGTCGTACCCTGGAAGGGCTAAGTACGTCGAGACTGCAAGCGAGAGACAAGAGAGAGAGGGGATCAGTTATCTTATCATTCAGCTGATAGCATGTAGTATCCGCCTACCACCATCACCTCAATACCTTCACCACTGTTACTGTTACTACTACTACTATTACTACTACCACTACTGCTACTACTACTATCTTGATCACTACAACTACCACCACCATAAATAATTTAACCTTTCTGCGAATTGTTAAAGTATGTTAGTTCAGTGGCTGTTAAAATGCAGTGCAAGATCCGAATATGAGATGACTTCTAATTAGCACCAAAAGTCTGGTAGTCAGGGTGAGCAGGTTGGGAGCCCCAGGGTGAGCAGGTTGGGAGCCCCAGGGTGAGCAGGTTGGGAGCCCCAGGGTGAGCAGGTTGGGAGCTCCAGGGTGAGCAGGTTGGGAGCCCCAGGGTGAGCAGGTTGGGAGCCCCAGGGTGAGCAGGTTGGGAGCCCCAGGGTGAGCAGGTTGGGAGCCCCAGGGTGAGCAGGTTGGGAGCCCCAGGGTGAGCAGGTTGGGAGCCCCAGGGTGAGCAGGTTGGGAGCCCCAGGGTGAGCAGGTTGGGAGCCCCAGGGTGAGCAGGTTGGGAGCCCCAGGGTGAACTACCTTGCATACAGATGCACCTCGGAGCTTCGGATCCTCACAAGTCCTGGATTCTTAACACTATATTAGCCTCTGTATACCTAGGTGTCTAAAACTGTAGCAGTGAGTTCCAATGTTTACACTCTCTCTTTGTAAACCCACTTCATTGTGGAATTTGCCAAAGCTATTGTATAGAAGGTAAATAACTGTACGACTCAAGAAATCGTAATGACACGATTGCAAACAAACCATACCACGGGTGGGGACACAACCCGCGATCAGAGTCATGAAACTCCAGACCGACGCGTTAGCCACTGGGCCAGCTGGCTACAATAAGATTCATCCAACTAAGTATATTTATACACCATAGGAAGGTTAGCATAGGCCCCACTGTGACCACAAATGCAAGTTTCTACAGACGACTCTCCCGCCAGCGTGGCGGGATCGCGGGTTCTATCCCCGCCCGTGGTATGGTTTAAATAACTGTACATAAGTTTGGTAGGTCGACTGTATGGTAAACGGAAAAGCCAATATCTGGTGTAAACCTTCTTCATTCTCTTGACTGCTCTCAGCGCTGTATGACCCTTATGGGTTTAGAGCTTAGTTATGGTTATAATTTGTAATGTGGACTACTGTGGTGGGTGTGCTTACTCTGGTATCTTGCACGCCCAGGTACAAGACGTCTCTGTAAGCACTTGTGTCCGTGATAATGTTGTAATCAATATAACATATAAATGGACAGCAAGCATACTTATCACCTTGTGCCAAGATAATGTAGACATGTTGAGGCACTATCACACGTGCGTGGCACTACTCACATGGCTCTCATACCAAATATTCCCACCATCTATATTACTCCCTCCCCAACTGCTGATGTTAATACTATATTATTTATCGAACAATTATGCAAAATTTGCAGTACTGTATTTACAAAAAGACAAAAACCAGATTCATATGTGTCGTTCTGTAAAATTATCATTCACATTCAGATACCACATTGATATATAAGAACATAAGAAGGAAGGAACACTGCAGCAGGCCTACTGGCCCATGTGAGGCAAGTGCCAGTCTCCCACGGGCTTAAGCCAATGACCCAACCTAGTCAGGAAGAGACTCAAAATAGCGCTTTATTTATTATACATCAAAAACATAACCTTCAACTGAAAATAATAAAAAAAGTATTAAAACAATTTTTAAATTCGCTAATAAGTAGAACCGTATTTATATTTATATAGTTTATAGTGTTAATAACTGAGTTGTTAAATATGTTAAGCGTTCGTATCATAGGTACTTAACTAGTTATTACAGCGCTTATGGTACCACGAAGTGCAGTGGTAGTTATACCTGGTGGTACAGTTATAGTTATACCTGGTAGTACAGTGGTAGTTATACCTGGTAGTACAGTGGTAGTTATACCTGGTGGTACAATGGTAGTTACTCCTGGTAGTACAATAGTAGTTATACCTGGTAGTACAATGGTAGTTATACCTGGTAGTACAGTGGTAGTTATACCTGGTAGTACAGTGGTAGTTATACCTGGTAGTACAGTGGTAGTTACACCTGGTAGTACAGTGGTAGTTACACCTGGTAGTACAGTGGTAGTTACACCTGGTAGTACAGTGGTAGTTACACCTGGTAGTACAATGGTAGCTATACCTGGTAGTACAGTGGTAGTTATACCTGATAGTACAGTGGTAGTTATACCTGGTAGTACAGTGGTAGTTATACCTGGTAGTACAGTGGTAGTTATACCTGGTAGTACAGTGGTAGTTATACCTGGTAGTACAGTGGTAGTTACACCTGGTAGTACAGTGGTAGTTATACCTGGTAGTACAGTGGTAGTTATACCTGGTAGTACAGTGGTAGTTACACCTGGTAGTACAGTGGTAGTTACACCTGGTAGTACAGTGGTAGTTACACCTGGTAGTACAATGGTAGCTATACCTGGTAGTACAGTGGTAGTTATACCTGGTAGTACAGTGGTAGTTATACCTGGTAGTACAGTGGTAGTTATACCTGGTAGTACAGTGGTAGTTATACCTGGTGGTACAATGGTAGTTACTCCTGGTAGTACACTAGTAGTTATACCTGGTGGTACAATGGTAGTTACACGTGGTAGTACAGTGGTAGTTATATCTGGTGGTACAATGGTAGTTACTCCTGGTAGTACAATAGTAGTTATACCTGGTAGTACAGTGGTAGTTATACCTGGTAGTACAGTGGTAGTTATACCTGGTAGTACAGTGGTAGTTATACCTGGTGGTACAATGGTAGTTACTCCTGGTAGTACAATAGTAGTTATACCTGGTAGTACAATAGTAGTTATACCTGGTAGTACAGTGGTAGTTATACCTGGTAGTACAGTGGTAGTTATACCTGGTAGTACAGTGGTAGTTATACCTGGTGGTACAATGGAAGTTACTCCTGGTAGTACAATAGTAGTTATACCTGGTGGTACAATGGTAGTTACTCTTGGTAGTACAATAGTAGTTATACCTGGTGGTACAATGGAAATAAGTCACTCTGTCTGACTTTTTTGGGTTATCCTGGGTGGTTCTCTACACATATGTTGCTATGTATGATAATGTATGTAACTGTATTTGTGTATACCTGAATAAACTTACTTACAGTGGTGCTGACTATTCCTAGAACTCTAAGCTATGATACACAGCTTAGTGAAGACGGTGCTGCTGTTCTGACATGCTAGGACAGACTAGGTGGTGGTGGTGGTGGTGGTGGTGGTGTTCCTGGCGCTGTCTGGCAGTGAGTGAACAAAGTTTTCCTATAGTGTACAGTAAGTGGTAGACATTCTGGTATTGCTTTGGTTATCAATGCCGTTGTTGCCATTACTACTAACGCAGTTACTGTTTTTGCTACTGTTGTTGATGCTCATGTTGCCGTTGTTACTATTGTTGTTTTGGTGATATTGTTTTGTTATTATTATTGCTATAACCTAACTGATATTGGTGCCTAGGCACTGTAGGACTTATACAGGTGTAACGCTGTATGAATTCTACAGCGTTACATATTTTGTTTATAGTGTCGCCTGAGCACCAATATCTTGTATTATGGCGTCATGTCGTGTATAGCTAGTATTAATTTTAACTCGAGGACACCTTTGAAATATGTGTTTTAAAACAAGAATGTAATGTGTCTTATGCACAGTGTAGCTGTGTTGATCTTCCTGTGGCTGAACATCAGCACTTCTCAAAATTTGTACTTGTGTATTTATGTGTCAGACTGTATCTCTCTTTTGAAGGATGATACAGGCTACATTATGTATGCCATTCTCTCCATATACTATTGTCTTGGGAGGCTGCTGACGATTATTGCGTCATGGTAAAATAACTAGGATTGGTTTTTGTTCAGGGAGTAGATGGAGTTCCCTGAGCAGGGTGAGGCAGTCACAGCCTACCAGTATATTCCATGTTAAATAGTTAGGCGTATATATTTATTTAGCAAGCTTTCGGTATATTAGGTCCACATTTTGAATTTCAAGCAGCACTATCAATTAATGCAATAACTGAAATTATTGACAGCCGGGTAATCTCAAAATATCTATAAAACTGTGCATGGGGTCACGTCCTGGCTGGGTATACTTGGTAACAAAGTACTAATTCACCAGCCACCGAGGGAAGGCGTGCTACGCATTAATATTGCCTTCAGTAATAGATTATTTGTTGAGGACCTTCACCAGGGTTAAGATTGGCTGTGAGTAATCGTCTGCAAAGTAGATCTCATAATCAGAAATTTCCGAAGGTGGGCTTTTAAGACGTTCCCAGATTTTTTTGCTCCTCATTCAACATACTTTTGTTTTTGTTCAACTCGATAACGTCTCACCCATTCGGTTTCAGAATTTGAAAGCTTGTGCCTAGTCACGGGTTAGATTCTTGGAATAATTAGCATGTTCACGTGCCCTGTGACCAAAGTTGTTGAAACTATTCCCAGCACCCTGCAATGGCTAGGATAACTTCCTAAACCCTCAGGGACGTAGCTTCAAACGTTCTAAAAATTTGCCCCTAATTTGAGAACGGCGGAGAGTGAAATTCAAGTGTAAATCAAGATTTTACAATTTTTTTCTGTGAAAAGTAATTTTTTTACTGTTAATTAATCATGTTAAATAAATTTCAGCTTGTATGGCTTCAGTATTTAATGGCTAATATATCTTACGACCAAGGTAGCACCCATTAAGTTTGGTTTGTGTGCAGCTAAAAACGATGATGTAGTAAAACAAAGAAAAACTTGGAATCATTGGAAGCTGTGCCATAACTGGAGGATGACTCATCTGATCGGCCTTAAATTTTCACAGCTAAAGAATGTTTCTTCTGATCAGCTTCAAACTTTCGCAATTGGCGGGTTTTATTGTCTCTCACTTTGAGCTGTGTCAATTTCAATTTGTCAATTTTATTAAATTGTTACCCATGTAATATCTAAAAAGAACATCTATTGTGATTGGCTTCAAACCCTAAACGCTTGTGTATTATTTTTGTATTGATTTTTTTCTGTATGGATGCCAGTTTGCCCTTTTAAACCAGTTTTATCAAATTGGATTTTCGGAAAATTTTAAAATAGTTTTTTCTGATAAGATTGTAGAGAATTTGAAAAAGAATATAAAGGAGAAAAAAAGAAAAAACACATTTGAGGCGTTTTTAAATTTCAAGAAGATTGAGTTTTCTATTTTCGGAACATTTCTCAATATTTTTCGGTTCTTTTTTCAAAATTTTCGTTTATAACCCGAGAATACCTTATTTGATTGACTTCAAATTTTCAACGCTGGTGCTGTATCAAGGGTAATATTCATAGGACAATTTACATGCGTGTGTGACCTGTGCACAATGTTACATAAGCCATTCCCAGGTTTTGTTAACGTGTTATAATGAGACAAACAGCCCTCACATTGTACCCCACTTAGAAGAAAGTTAGTATTGTTAATGGAGGTTGTAGGTGCCATTCTGCAACTTAATCTCATAATGATGTAGCATTATTTTATATTATTGCGTTATTTTGCCTTGATGTTGGTGAGGGGCTCTTGATCAAAGTGACTGGACGTATCCTCACCTTGCCTGAATCAAATCTGAATGCATCACATTCCACCAGTAAGGGTCATCCCTTACTGGTTTACTTCATTTCCCCGATGAAAAATAAAATTGGGATATTAGTGTCGTTGATATACTTGAGAATACCAAATATGATTCACTTCAAGTCTTTACCGCCCTAATTCTTAACTGCAGTATATACTTATGCCACACTCTGCACTAATCTTTTCGCGTGCGTTGGTGTACATGGGCCTTTGGTTAGGCAGTACTGGGACACCTTTCTCGGATCGCGCAGCGACCTAAATACATCTATTGTTTATTTTATTCTTGGTCTTATAATTTATTTCCTGGCTGTCTTGTAGCTGTAGCAAATAGTCAAAGATATGTACAAAGTTCTGCTCCAAGCATCGCTTTAGGTGAAGTAGTATATAAGAATTCCAGCAATGACAGCATGGCTGTGAGCAGTATGTTCACTGTGGTGCCCTTCTCGTGGGGGCTCAGGCACCTCCGAAATTAACTCCAGCAAATGGAAGGGAAGCAATACACAAGAAAACAGTGTAGGCAGTGACTACCAGGACTCTGTCCCCTACAAATGTGTTATGTAAATGATTTAGAAAACTGACAAGTTAAAAAATTTGACACTTTCGCAACGTTTGGGAATCTTTGTGGAAACGTTTCGCCAACAAGTGGCTTCCTCAGTCCGGTGCAGAGATGAATGGTGGAAGGTGAGAAAGAGTTTGAGGTAATCAGTCCCTCAGTCTAGTGTCGATGTGTTCAGTCTATCAATCTTGAGAAAAGTACAGCATATGCGCGGAGAATTGGCTTATTTACTGCAGTCAGGTGAGCAGAAGCAGCAGGAGGCGGAGTCACCAGTGAAAAATTCCACTAGTGTAAGTAGGTCAAAACTTTAGGTTAGTCAAGCGTTGAAGAATTCCCTGTATGATGATCCCAAGATGTTGCTGTGTCTGAGATATATAATGTAAATGGTTTAGAAAACAGGAAAGTTGAAAAAATGAGATACTTTTGCAAAATTTGGGACTCTTTACTGTGGAAACGTTTCGCCAACAAGTAACTTCCTCAGTCCGGTACAGATGAATGGACCGTTTGCCACGGTCAGGACGACCGTGGGTAGCGTGCCAGAGCAATGTAATCCCTGTTGGATCTTGTATCTCGCACCCTTGCACCTAGCCATTTGTGCTGCCATCTGATGGGCAGAGTTCAAGCTAGAACTCGGCCAGACCCTGCTCCACTCTCACAGGACAGACCCTGCTCCACTCTCACAGGACAGACCCTGCTCCACTCTCACAGGACAGACCCTGCTCCACTCTCACAGGACAGACCCTGCTCCACTCTCTCACAGGCCAGCCAGGCCAGACCCTGCTCCACTCTCTCACAGGCCAGCCAGTCCAGACCCTGCTCCACTCTCACAGGCCAGCCATGCCAGACCCTGCTCCACTCTCTCACAGGCCAGCCAGGCCAGACCCTGCTCCACTCTCACAGGCCAGCCAGGCCAGACCCTGCTCCACTCTCACAGGCCAGACCCTGCTCCACTCTCACAGGCCAGACCCTGCTCCACTCTCACAGGCCAGACCCTGCTCCACTCTCACAGGCCAGACCCTGCTCCACTCTCACAGGCCAGACCCTGCTCCACTCTCTCACAGGTCAGCCAGTCCAGACCCTGCTCCACTCTCACAGGCCAGCCAGGCCAGACCCTGCTCCACTCTCTCACAGGCCAGCCAGGCCAGACCCTGCTCCACTCTCACAGGCCATCCAGGCCAGACCCTGTTCCACTCTCACAGGCCAGCCAGGCCAGACCCTGCTCCACTCTCACAGGCCAGACCCTGCTCCACTCTCACAGGCCAGACCCTGCTCCACTCTCACAGGCCAGACCCTGCTCCACTCTCACAGGCCAGACCCTGCTCTCCACTCTCACAGGCCAGACCCTGCTCCACTCTCACAGGCCAGACCCTGCTCCACTCTCACAGGCCAGACCCTGCTCCACTCTCACAGGCCAGACCCTGCTCCACTCTCACAGGCCAGACCCTGCTCCACTCTCACAGGCCAGACCCTGCTCCACTCTCACAGGCCAGACCCTGCTCCACTCTCACAGGCCAGACCCTGCTCCACTCTCACAGGCCAGACCCTGCTCCACTCTCACAGCCAGACCTCTCCACTCTACAGGCCAGACCCTGCTCTCCACTCTCACAGGCCAGACCCTGCTCTCCACTCTCACAGGCCAGACCCTGCTCTCCACTCTCACAGGCCAGACCCTGCTCTCCACTCTACAGGCCAGACCCTGCTCTCCACTCTCACAGGCCAGACCCTGCTCTCCACTCTCACAGGCCAGACCCTGCTCTCCACTCTCACAGGCCAGACCCTGCTCTCCACCTCACAGGCCAGACCCTGCTCTCCACTCTCACAGGCCAGACCCTGCTCTCCACTCTCACAGGCCAGACCCTGCTCTCCACTCTCACAGGCCAGACCCTGCTCTCCACTCTCACAGGCCAGACCCTGCTCTCCACTCTCACAGGCCAGACCCTGCTCTCCACTCTCACAGGCCAGACCCTGCTCTCCACTCTCACAGGCCAGACCCTGCTCTCCACTCTCACAGGCCAGACCCTGCTCTCCACTCTCACAGGCCAGACCCTGCTCTCATCTCACAGGCCAGACCCTGCTCTCCACTCTCACAGGCCAGACCCTGCTCTCCACTCACAGGCCAGACCCTGCTCTCCACTCTCACAGGCCAGACCCTGCTCTCCACTCTACAGGCCAGACCCTGCTCTCCACTCACAGGCCAGACCCTGCTCTCCACCTCACAGGCCAGACCCTGCTCTCCACTCACAGGCCAGACCCTGCTCCACTCTCACAGGCCAGACCCTGCTCTCCACTCTACAGGCCAGACCCTGCTCTCCACTCTCACAGGCCAGACCCTGCTCTCCACTTCACAGGCCAGACCCTGCTTCCATCTCACAGGCCAGACCCTGCTCCTCCACTCTCAGGCCAGACCCTGCTCCACTCACAGGCCAGACCCTGCTCTCCACTCTCACAGGCCAGACCCTGCTCTCCACTCTCACAGGCCAGACCCTGCTCTCCACTCTCACAGGCCAGCCAGGCCAGCAGCGAAGCAACACCTTCCCAACTCTCACAGGTCTCCCGGCCTTGTGTGGACTCCCGTCTACCCAGTACCCAGTAAACCTGAGGCTCGCCTCCTAGCCTATTATTCTACCAACCATGCTACCAAGAATCAACCAAGTACCATCAACCAAATACTAAAGTTAAGTATTACACCTTGAATCAAGAGCCCCCTCCAGGATCAACGCAAAATAATGCTACCACTGCTACTTCCTTTGTATTTAACTGAAAAAGTTTGTGTGGGCGAAACGTCTCAACAATAAAGATACGTAAGTGTTGTATATGCGTCTTACTCATTAACTTGTCGGTATTTTATACTATTTTCAAAACTTACCTATAATAGTAGAGGCGCCTCTTTCTTGCATGCCCGTGGATACATGCCCATTCTAACCACTAATGACGTCTTTGTGACGCCAACTGAGACAGACTGATGTTCACGTGACGTCAAAGACGGCTGTAAATTTCTCGCGTTCATTACGTCATAACAGGAAAATTTAATCAGAAACCTCACCGCCACTTTGCCAGTCCCTGGACCCATTATGTACCTCTAATGTTTTGACTACCGCCCACAGGGTGGGGTATTGGGTGCATAATAAAGATATTAAACTAACGCTTTGCTCTCTCCTCCTGCCCAGTCCTTAACTTCCCATACTGTCCCTCGTGCCCAGTCCGTAACTTCCCATACTGTCCCTCGTGCCCAGTCCTTAACTTCCCATACTGTCCCTCGTGCCCAGTCCTTAACTTCCCATACTGTCCCTCGTGCCCAGTCCTTAACTTCCCATACTGTCCCTCGTGCCCAGTCCTTAACTTCCCATACTGTCCCTCGTGCCCAGTCCTTAACTTCCCATACTGTCCCTCCTGCCCACCCATCCCCCCCATACCCATCTTTCCTTTAAGTTTTATGAGAATTATGACTGTCAATGACAACTTTATTTCTATTATGAACATTATACAATTAATATAGAATAAATTATCGTGATTTAACTACTTTACAATAAGACTTGTTATACACAGCATTTCGAGCTGAGTTAAAATTAACTTATAACTAACTACTGAAGAGTTGTATATATGAGTTAGTTTACTTGAATGCCATTGTTTGCAATGTTTAGCATTTTATATAATTATAACATTTTGAAATTTTATGTAACAATTTGGTATAACCTTTATAGTGATGAATACTGCAGCAGAACATATTTATGGCTATTATTTATAACAAAAAAAAAAGGCACAATACCGTGACTGGAACAATACACAAATACCCCGCACATAGCAGAGAGGAACTCACCACGACGTTTCGCTCCAAACTTCACAACACCCGTGACTTAACCTGATTCTTTTTTCCCCTTCTCCCTCTTTCTTCTTTCTCCTTTGTTTTCTTTCTTCTGCCTTGTATTTGTCCTTGATCCTACCCTCTGTGGGCGCCTAGCTCCATTGCTGTGCTCCTCTTTCTTAGTATATGACTGACCCCACTACTACTACTACTACTACTATTACTACTATTACTACTCCTCCACCACCCTCTTGTTCCCGTCCCTGTCTGCTGGCCTATATATACTCCCTCCTTCTCTTCTTTTTGTTAGTGTGACTTTGTAAATGGTCCAAGTCGGACCGAAACGTCGTCGTAAGCTCCTCTCTTCTATGTGCGGGTTATTTGTTTATGGCTATTATATATGTTGAATTATATTGGTCATAAGGATAAGTGTGGATGTGTTGTATGTTGAATAAATCAAGATTTTTGAATAGTTGGGGTTTGTGTTGTTTTGGACATGATTGGCTGATTATTCTAACAGTTGATTTCTCTTCTTTAAAAAATAGGTTTTAGATGATTTGCTGTAGTGGATCCCCAAGCACGGATACCATAAGTTAGGTGAGGATTGACTAGAGGAGAGTGGAGAGTTAGTAACGTCGTGTTATTAAGAAATTTTCTTAGATGTATTGGATTTGAGAGTTGACTTTCAGGTTGCAGTCAAGGTGTATATCTTAAGAATTATTCCTCTTGCCTGTCTGTGTGTGAATTACTTTTATGGTAAAATGAGTATTTTTAGCTTTATTCCCAAACACCAAGTATTGAAAGTTCGTTAGTTGCCATCCAAGTTTTGTTGAAGACAACAAGATCTGGATTAGATATGATAAAGGTTGTGTCATCTGCAAACAGGACTGGTTTGAGTTACTGGGAGGCATTTGGTAGTTCATTAATATACATGTGGAATAATAATGCACCACGGACGCTACTCTGTGACATGCTTTGTTGATAGTTTGGGTTGATGAGGTTGTATCATTGATGGTTATATGCTGACGTCTGCCTGTAAGGTAGGACTTTATATAAGCGAAAACATACCTTCTAATTCCATAATGCTCTAGTTTTATCAGCATGATGTTGTGGTCTGCAACGTAAAAAAGCTTTTCTTAGATCAATAAAGAAGCTCATTGGATATTCATTGTTTTCTAGAACTGAATAGACAAAGTAGCATCTTTAGGATAACATTATTATTACTTTTTCCTGGTCTGAAGGTAAACTGACATGGTTTAAGAATGTTTTGTTTAGTAAAAAATTGTATATTCGTTTATATATCATATTTTCGAAGATTTTAGATAATAATGGCAAGTTAGAAATTGTCTATAGCTGTTAATTTCAGTTGGGTTTCCACCTCTGTGGATTGGGATAACTTGTGCTAACTTAAGTAAATTAAAGAAAGGTTTGGTGTCGAGATATATTTTTAAACAGTTATAGTGATAGGTGATAGCACTTGGGAAGATTTCTTATATATTTATTACATAAGTTAACATAACCTGACAAAATATATCATACACAGAAGAGTCGGCTAAAGGCGTGTGTAAAGTCCCGGTGTTGCTTTTTTAGTTGATCTTTAATCCGTTTATGAAGACAAGTTTGCTTAGAAACACATTATGTAATCAACAAAACGATAAATTAGCTCTTTATGCTATCATCAATTTTTGCTTTAAGTTGCACTGACCCTACACGTGAGGGACCCGCATTAACCTCTCTTGATACTAATTTTTAAAAATATCTAATTAGATTCTTGTATTTAAACAAAACTCGTAAGTAAACTGGACTTCTGCTTCTAAGTGCATTGCTAATCTCTTACCAATGAAACTTAAACATCTTAACTCTTCATAGACAGCAGCCTGTGTTCTAACATTGTGATTCGAGTCCAGTCCAAATTTCCTAGAGTCCGAGCTAGCATAATATATCCTATATAATAATGTGATCTGAGAAGACATTGAGGCTTATCATAATGAAAGCGTAATTGAAATTTCAGTGTGCATGACAAAATTTATTAGGATACATACACGGTAACTGGGACATTTATTAAGATGTTTCGCCCAATAGGGACTTTATCAATCCAGTATAGAGAATAAAAACACAGCAGAGTATATAATACTTGGGGAGGTCAGTTGCACATCCTGCCTAGGCAAGTATTTCCAAGATCATTAAGCTTCGTGTTTGTCGACCTCAATGGAAATAAGTCACTTTGTCTGACTCTTTTTTTTTTGGGTTATCTTAGGTAATCTACACATATGCTGCTATGTATGATAATTTATGTAACTGTATTTATGTGTATCTGTAGCTAAATAAACTTACTGTAGCAGTGAGAACAAATTCTAAAAAGGGTCTGACGACAAACATGTGATAAATTATACATTGGGGAACACCTCTAGGATCCTAAAAAACACATTTAAGTGGACAACTTAAAATTTGTTTATGATTGTGACCATGTATAGACGAGTAGATGATTCATTACCTTTGTAACTTGGTCATGATTGTGACCAGATCTACCTGGAGTTCATTACCTTTGTAACTTGGTCATGATTGTGACCAGATCTACCTGGAGTTCATTACCTTTGTAACTTGTTCAACATACACCGCAACACCCACAATCATCTCATGATCCCCCAATATGCGGCAGACGTTGCAGACACTTAAAGATCAGTTCTCACTGCTACTTACTATCAGCACCAGTATTTTATGGCATCTATAAATTATGTGTTATGTAAATAATATATCCATTATTGCTAAAATTCAAATTCTATTGTATGCTGAGGAAAGTGCACTCTATGTCACATAAAAATACGGAGAACAGAGCTAAATTAACGGGAGTCATGTGGGCAGTGGTAATACATAATAAACATTTATTTAGGAAATCTACAAATAATCAGAGGAAGCTCCTGATAAGCGAAACGTCTCCAAAATTAAATTTCTTATACATTGCACATTTATCTTCTTTATGTAGACAGTATATACTCGTTAGGTGGGGTTAGGATAGGTTAGGTGGGTTAGAATAGGCTAGGTTAGGTAGGTTCCTTCTATTTCAAAGACCAATAGGGAGGGGCTTTTCAGGTTGTTGGGGAAAAGCTGTTATTTCCTCAAAAATTCAGCTAATCAACAGTGTCAAAAACTTTTTTTTTTTTTTTAGAGAGAAACCTGTTTTGAATGGTCGAATCATCATTCACCGCATTAAGCGGATATTTTACCACACTTCCATTGTATATATATTCTGTTTATGTTCATGGTGCTCTACTCTTATCAAATAATTATTACAGAATCAACAACAGAGAGAGAGAGAGAGAGAGAGAGAGAGAGAGAGAGAGAGAGAGAGAGAGAGAGAGAGAGAGAGAGAGAGAGAGAGAGAAAAATCTATATATCTCTCGTGCCGTCTCTCCCTGCAAGTCGTCCCTCTAGTCTCAGTGTAAATAACAGAGCTGCATAAAGATGGGATGTAGAGGGACGATAGCTACGCTCTGGACTTTTTTAGGAATTAAAATACACTCTCATTGTACGTAAATATAACGAGAGAAATACTTCTTGGTATATATACATTGATCCACCTTAGTGTATATACATTTATCCACCTCTTGGTGTATATGCATTGATCCACCGCTTTCATAGGGAGTGATTTTCGTGTGCAAGTTTGGTACTAATCCCTCTAGGATTTTCCAAGTGTATATTATCATGTATCTCTCTCGCCTGCGTTCCAGGGAATACAAATCAAGGGACTTCAACAGTTCCCAGTAATTTAGGTGACTTATCGTACTTATGTGTGCAGTGAAAATTCTTTGTACACTCCAGGTCAGCAATTTCCCCTGCCTTGAAGGTGTCAGTTAGTGTACAGCAGTTAAAAATGCCAACAAAAAAAATCTTATCTTATGAATCATCATGGGCTTGTCGTCCCTAATTTTGAAGGTTCTCATTATCCATCCTATCATTTTTTGTAGCAGATGCGGTTGATACATTGTTGTGGTCTTTGAAGGCGAAATCCTGTGACTATCACTCCCAGGTCTTTCACATTACTTGCATGGTTAGAAATTGTTGTATAACCAGATACAGTTTAATTTCCTCAAGTTTTCCATATCTGAGTAGTTGAAATTTCTCTTCATTGAACTTTATATTGTTTTGAGTGGGCCCATTTGAACATTTGGATGATGTCCGCTTTGAGTCTTGCGGTGTCTACAATGGAGGTCACTGTCATGGCAGTTCGGGTGTCATCCGCAAAGGAAGACACAGAGCTATGGCTTACATCTCTGTCTATGTCAGATATGAGGATGAGGAATAGGATGGGAGCGAGTACTGTACCTTGTGGAACAGCTTTACACCGTAGCTGCCTCGGACTTTACTCTGTTTACGATTACTCTTTGTGTTCTATTTGTTAGGAAGTTATAGACCCATCTACCAACTTTTGATCCACCTCTTGGTGTATATACATGTAGTGGCTAAAATAACAATGTTACTTCTGCAGTTTCTTTTTCAATTATTTTTCAGATACACAGCATTTTACGGTGCTGCTGTTATACTCATCACTTTAATACTTCCAACAGTACTTGAGTTACTTACAGAGTAACATTGCAGTGTTAACCTGGGATACGAGCACATGAGAGGAAGCACCTTGCAAGTGCAGCTGTAGCAAATGTGCTGTGGATTACATATAATGGTGCAACACCACTACGCTACACTACGCTTGGTGGGACATTTCCCGACCGTCGATCTTGTCTCCCAGACGAATGTTATGAGAGTTGAATTCCTATATTCTATTATTATTATTGTTATTATATTCATGGGGAGAGGTAAACTCGTAGGGGTCATACAGCGCCAGAAAATTGGAAAGTAATCAGATTCGAGTCATGGGAAGGAAGGGTAGTTCCAGTTCTTTGGATTAAAAGTCTCTTGCCAGGGTAATAAATTTCTCCTAAAATAGTACCGAGCAGCAGGCCGCCAGCAGGAACAGCCTGGTTGACCAGGCAAGCACCCGACGAGCCTGGCCCATGGCCGAGCTCCGGGAGTAGAATGACTCTTGGAGCTCATCAAAGGTATATATAAAAGGTAAGGGTATGCAGTGTGTAGTATGAGCACGATACATGTCAAATATAAGTCCCACACTTATATTTCACTTATTTTAACTATAAAATTACTAATAACACTTTTAAGCTCGATTATATATATATATATATATATATATATATATATATATATATATATATATATATATATATATATATATATATATTTATATATATATAAATCTATATGTGTGTGTGTGTGTGTGTACTCACCTAATTGTGGTTGCAGGGGTCGAGACTCAGCTCCTGGCCCTGCCTTTTCGCTGTTCGCTACTGGGTCTCTGCTCTCCCTGCTCCATGAGCTTTATCATACCTCGTCTTAAAACTGTGTATGGTTCCTGCCTCCACTATATCTTTCTCTAGACTATTCCACTTCCTGACTACTCTGTGGCTGAAGAAATGCTTCCTAACATCCCTTTGACTCATCTGAGTCTTCAGCTTCCAGTTGTGTCCCCTGTTTCTGTGTTCCCTCTCTGGAACATCCTGTCACTGTCTACCTTGTCGATTCCCCAGTATTTTGTATGTCGTTATCATGTCTCCTCTGACCCTTCTTTCCTCCAGTGTTGTTAGTCCTATTTCCTCAACCTTTCTTCATAGGACAGACCCCTGAGTTGTGGAACTAACCTTGTCGCAAACCTTTGCACTTTCTCTAGTTTCTTTACGTGCTTGACCAGGTGTGGGTTCCAGACTGGTGCTGCATATTCTAGTATGGGCCTGACGTACACGGTGTACAGTGTCTTGAACGATTCCTTGTTAAGGTAACGGAACGCTAATCTTAGGTTTGCCAGTCGCCCATATGCTGCCGCAGTTATCTGGTTGATGTGTGCCTCCGGAGACGTGCTTGGCGTTATACTCACCCCAAGGTCTTTCTCCTTTGCCGAGGTTTGTAACCTTTGTCCGCCTAGCTTGTACTCTGTCAGCGGTCTTCTTTGCCCTTCTCCGATCTTCATGACTTTGCATTTGGAGGGATTGAATTCGAGAAGCCAGTTGCTAGACCAGGTGCCAAGCTTGTCCAGGTCTGTTTGATGTCCTGCTTGGTCCTCCTCCGATGTGATTCTCCTCATTAATTTCACATCATCTGCGAACAGAGACACTTCTGAGTCTATCCCATCCGTCATGTCATTTACATATACCAAGAATAACACTGGTCCTAGGACTGACCCCTGCGGTACGCCGCTCGTCACAGGCGCCCACTGTGATACCTCATCACGCACCATGACCCGTTGTTGCCCCCCTGTGAGGTATTCCCTGATCCATTCCAGTGCCCTTCCTGTTATACGTGCTTGTGTGTAGTGTGTGTGTGTGTGTGTGTGTGTGTGTGTGTGTGTGTGTGTGTGTGTAGGGTTATCCTAGGTTTAATGACAGTTAAAAGATTAAATGCAATGTGTAATATAATGCAAATATTAATATAAATTAATTATAGATACTATGTGATATTTGGAATGAAGAAAAATGAGAAAAAGGCGAAGAAACAACTGCAACAACAACAAAATGAGAACACAGTAATAATAATAATAATAATAATAATAATAATAATAATAATAAAAGGAGAACACAATAATAATAATAATAATCTTTATTTCTACAAGTACATGTACAACTTATACAGACCTAGGTGATATCAGTGACATACTATATAAAAAGCCCCTTGTTATGCAGAGCATTTCAGGCAAATTAGGTTAATTTTGTCCCCGGATGCGACCCACACCAGTCGACTAACACCCAGGTACCTATTTACTGCTAGGAGAACAGGGACGGCAGGTGCAAATATTAGCATTTTAACATACAAACTAATGTCATACATGTGAATATTGGCAGTCGTGTACCTGAAGGACCTTTCTGTCTCTCCTACCCTCACTCCCTCCCCCCCTCTCACCCATCCTATCAACTCGCTTTAATAGGTAAATTTCCCTTAAGTGATATTGAACCAGGTACTAAACGTAATTCCAACACTCACAAGCATGGGAGGTGGGAGTGACGATACCATAGTTCCATAAGCATGGGAGGTGGGAGTGACGATACCATAGTTCCATAAGCATGGGAGGTGGGAGTGACGATACCATAGTTCCATAAGCATGGGAGGTGGGAGTGACGATACCATAGTTCCATAAGCATGGGAGGTGGGAGTGACGATACCATAGTTCCATAAGCATGGGAGGTGGGGTGACGATACCATAGTTCCATAAGCATGGGAGGTGGGGGTGACGATACCATAGTTCCATAAGCATGGGAGGTGGGGGTGACGATACCATAGTTCCTAAGCATGGGAGGTGGGAGTGACGATACCATAGTTCCATAAGCATGGGAGGTGGGAGTGACGATACCATAGTTCCATAAGCATGGGAGGTGGGGGTGACGATACCATAGTTCCATAAGCATGGGAGGTGGGAGTGACGATACCATAGTTCCATAAGCATGGGAGGTGGGAGTGACGATACCATAGTTCCATAAGCATGGGAGGTGGGGGTGACGATACCATAGTTCCATAAGCATGGGAGGTGGGAGTGACGATACCATAGTTCCATAAGCATGGGAGGTGGGAGTGACGATACCATAGTTCCATAAGCATGGGAGGTGGGAGTGACGATACCATAGTTCCATAAGCATGGAGGTGGGAGGACGATACCATAGTTCCATAAGCATGGAGGTGGGAGGACGATACCATAGTTCCATAAGCATGGGAGGTGGGGTGACGATACCATAGTTCCATAGCATGGAGGTGGGAGTGACGATACCATAGTTCCATAAGCATGGGAGGTGGGAGTGACGATACCATAGTTCCATAAGCATGGGAGGTGGGAGTGACGATACCATAGTTCCATAAGCATGGGAGGTGGGAGTGACGATACCAACTTGAAGATGACCATGATGTGCACACATTGAGAGATACACCTCTGTGTATAGGCTATGCTAAGAAATACACCTGTGTATAGGCTATGCTAAGAGATACACCTCTGTGTATAGGCTATGCTAAGAGATACACCTCTGTGTATAGGCTATGCTAAGAGATACACCTCTGTGTATAGGCTATGCTAAGAGATACACCTCTGTGTATAGGCTATGCTAAGAGACACACCTCTGTGTATAGGCTATGCTAAGAGATACTCCTCTGTGTATATGCTATGCTAAGAGATACACCTCTGTGTATAGGCTATGCTAAGAGATACACCTCTGTGTATAGGCTATGCTAAGAGATACACCTCTGTGTATAGGCTATGCTAAGAGATACACCTCTGTGTATAGGCTATGCTAAGAGATACACCTCTGTGTATAGGCTATGCTAAGAGATACACCTCTGTGTATAACCTGTGCTAAGAGGCACACACCTTTATGCACATAATGGTACACCTCTGGGTATATATATACTGATACTCCACTCTGTGTACAAAACACTGCTACGTTTACATACATTAATAACTAAATATAATAACAATATTTGTTGTGGCTAACCTTGGCAATATCAGCCACATATTAACGTTCATTACACTTTCACATTAAACAAGTATAAATTAAAACTAAAAAATAACGAAATAAACGCTCTATGACCCTACGAGCTAAGATTTTCCGTATAAATGAAAAGTTATAATACAAATAATAATAATAATAATAATAATAATAATAATAATAATAATAATAATAATAATAATAATAATAATAATAATAATAATAATTAACAGGTATTAATTTAAAACAAACAACTTTATTTCAATAAAATGGGGTACAATATACAATTGACTGGAGTAATTGACATGTATAAACTTCTTTAAAGAAACCCCCTTGTTATGCAAAGCATTTCAGGCAGCCTTAATTAAAATTAACATGATTACTAGACAATGCGACAAATATAGTTTACTAGAATGCTAAAGTTTGCCATATTTGATATATAAATACTGTGAAAATTTGGTGTATGAATTACGATATTTTGAGATTAATGCATGTAGAAATGGATTAGTGATAATGTGAGCATCAATATGAATGCTAGTATGATTTGGATCAACAAAGTTACCATTATTACATCAGGTTTTAGTCACATAAATTATCTAGGAAGGTTTAAGTTAGATATAGGTGATTTTTGACAATATTTTTGAAGCCGGTGGCTGAAAGGGAACTTTTTAACACCTGGAAAGGAGTTCCAGATTTTAGGACCATCTGTTTACATGGAGTTAATGTGTTTCTTGTACTATGTTGATGTATTGTGTTGCAGTTATCCTGGAAGAGTCAGAGAGCTGACTGCAAGTTCATATTTCAACGGTATTTGAACCGATCAAAATTATCAGTGTGTGTGTGTGTGTGTGTGTGTGTGTGTACTCACCTATTTGTACTCACCTATTTGTGGTTGCAGGGGTCGAGTCATAGCTCCTGGCCCCGCCTCTTCACTGATTGCTACTAGGTCCTCTCTCTCCCTGCTCCATGAGCTTTATCAAACCTAGTCTTAAAACTATGTATGGTTCCTGCCTCCACTATGTCGCTTTCTAAGCTATTCCACTTCCTGACAACTCTATGACTGAAGAAACACTTCCTAACATCCCTTTGACTCATAGGAGTCTTCAACTTCCAATTGTGACCCCTTGTTTCTGTGTCCCCTCTCTGGAACATCTTGTCTCTGTCCACCTTATCTATTCCTCGTAGTATTTTATATGTCGTTATCATGTCTCCCCTAACCCTCCTGTCCTCTAGTGTCGTCAGGCCGATTTCCCTTAACCTTTCTTCGTAGGACAATCCCCTTAGCTCTGGGACTAGTCTTGTTGCAAACCTTTGCACTTTCTCTAATTTCTTGACGTGCTTGACCAGGTGTGGGTTCCAAACTGGTGCTGCATACTCCAGTATGGGCCTGACGTATATGGTATACAGAGTCTTGAATGATTCCTTAGTGAGGTATTGGAACGCTATTCTTAGGTTTGCCAGCCGCCCGTATGCTGCAGCAGTTATCTGATTGATGTGTGCCTCAGGAGATGTGCTCGGTATTGTACTCACCCCAAGATCTTTTTCTTTGAGTGAGGTTTGCAGTCTTTGGCCACCTAGACTATACTCTGTCTGCGGTCTTCTTTGCCCTTCCCCGATATTCATGACTTTACATTTGGCAGGGTTAAATTCAAGGAGCCAGTTACTGGACCAGGCTTGCAGCCTGTCCAGGTCTCTTTGTAGTCCTGCCTGATCCTCGACTGATTTGATTCTTCTCATTAACTTCACATCATCTGCAAACAGGGACACTTCTGAGTCTATCCCTTCCGTTATGTCATTCACATATACCAAAAACAGTACAGGTCCTAGGACTGACCCTTGTGGAACTCCACTCGTCACAGGTGCCCACTCTGACATCTCGTCACGTACCATGACTCGTTGTTGCCTCCCTGTCAGATATTCTCTGATCCATTGCAGTGCTTTTCCTGTTACGTGTGCCTGTTCCTCTAGCTTTTGCATTAACCTCTTGTGAGGAACTGTGTCGAACGCCTTCTTGCAGTCCAAAAATGCAGTCTATCCACCCCTCTCTCTCGTGTCTTACTTCTGTTACCTTGTCATAAAACTCCAGTAGGTTTGTGACACAGGATTTTCCTTCCCTGAAACCGTGCTGGTTGTCGTTTATAAGCTTGTGTCTTTCTAGGTGCTCCACCACTCTCCTCCTGATGATCTTCTCCATGACTTTGCATACTATACACGTCAGTGACACAGGTCTGTAGTTTAATGCCTCGTGTCTGTCTCCTTTCTTAAAATTGGGACTACATTTGCCATCTTCCACGCCTCAGGTAGTTGCCCAGTTTCAATGGATGTGTTGAAGATTTGTGTTAGTGGCACACACAACATCTCTGCTCCCTCTCTAAGGACCCACGGAGAAATGTTGTCCGGTCCCACCGCTTTTGAGGTATCGAGTTCACATAGCAGCTTCTTCACCTCCTCCTCGGTTGTGTGTATTTCATCCAGCACTTGTTGGTATACCTCCCTATTCTGAATTCCTGGAGTCCTACCTGTCTCCTGTGTAAATACTTCTTTAAATCTCATGTTGAGCTCCTCACATACCTCTTGGTCGTTTATTGTGAACTCCCCACCTTCCTTTCTCAGCCTGATTACCTGGTCCTTGACTGTTGTTTTCCTCCTGATGTGGCTATACAACAGCTTCGGGTCAGACTTGACTTTTGATGCTATATCATTTTCATATTGTCGCTGAGCCTCCCTTCTTACCTGTGCATATTCGTTTCTGGCTCTTCGGCTAATCTTTGTCTACTATTTCAACCACACGAGTTTCAAGAACTTAATAGAAAAAAAAAAAGTTTCTCAGAAACGATTCAGTACGATGGAATTTGTTTTGCGTCTTGCCATGTTAATGCATACTTGTCATGGTAAGTATTATGAAGATTATTTAATATGTATCAATTTGCCCGTACGTTATTGAGACATTTATTAATCTTGTTGGTGAATGTGGTAATTGAAGTGCAATTAATGTCGCTGTGCTTGTAAGACAACAACAACAACAACTGTTTCTCCCAGGGAGGTTCAGTGAACCTAGTCGGGCTCTTGATCCACGAAATTGGACCTGTCCTCCTCTTCCTTGGATTAAACCTTATTGCCTCCCATTTCCCAGTCGTTGTATAGTACCTATGAGTTCAGTGTTTCCATATGAATAATAATTATGATAGGTAATAATTGCTCCACTACCATGGCTGTAGTATTAACTGTCTTCTTAAAACTTATCACAATATTTTATTGTTTATATATATATATAGTGTTTCTCACAGATATAGAAAATTTAGAACAGTTTTATAATAACATCACATAAATATACGATCAATTAGGAGAAAAAACAAGTGTTATTATGGAGACCACAGTAACACCAGTGATTTTACTAATTACCACAAAATACTACAAAATATCACAACAATACCACAAATAGACACATAATGTAATAAATAACAGCACTAACAACATTAAAGTAAATATAAAGCAGCAACACATCCTGTTTTAGTGATTGGTCAACTTTAGACTTTAAGTTAAAGTTAGGTTAAGTTAAGGATAGATTAAGATAAGCAGGTTACGATGTATTGTTAGGTTAGGTAAGACCAGGTTAATATGGTGTTAGATTAAATTAATGTAGGTAATTTAGATTTATTCTGGCTATATAATTTAGGTTTACTTAGGTTAAATAAACGTTGATTTTTAATAATATGAATTAGGAGGAGTAGAATTATTAGATTAAGGTCACGAAACTACACTGGAAATAACTCACATGGTGGCCCGGTGGTCTGGTGGCTAGAGCTCTCGCTTCACACACGGAGGGCTCGGGTTCGATTCCCGGCGGGTGGAAACATTTAGACGTGTTTCCTTACACCTGTTGTCATGTTCACCTAGCAGCAAATAGGTACCTGGGTTGTTAGTCGACTGGTGTGGGTCGCATCCTGGGGGACAAGATTAAGGACCCCAATGGAAATAAGACAGACAGTCCTCGATGACGCACTGACTTTCTTAGGTTATCCTGGGTGGCTAACCCTCCGGGGTTAAAAATCCGAAAAATAATAAATAATATAAATATATATATTTGACTATACAGTTACCCTAAGTTAATTTCTGTGTTCAGGTTTAGAAAGTATATTGTGGTTGTAATGAGGAAGACAGGGAACTTGTCTTAAAACTGTGTTTACAAGGCAATGTTATTATTATTATGATTATGATGGGTTTCGGGGCTCATGAAGATTATAAAATAAAATAACTTTATTTCTATAATGACTGGTTTACAATCGGTTCATACAAGGTAATATTATTGACACTATAATATAAACACCCCTAGTTATGCAGAGCATTTCGGGCAGCCTTAAAATAACTTAAAATTACTTATTATATATAACTAGGTAATTTACACATAAGTTAAGCCCTCCTAGAGAATGCGTGGCATCTCGGGGCAAAAACTTAACCTATGCTATACTTCAAATTTACTCTAAGATAAAATTGTTAAGTTTAGTAGAGTGTATGGTACTAGTTACTTAAATTACAATACAAATATGACAAAATTGTGTTTTAATATATGGGAGTTGAAGGAAATGTGGAAGAACAAGGACACGGATGAAAAGAGCAGAGTTCAGGTTTTGACTGCAAAGTATATTGCTGTCGAGACCACATTAATATATAATAATATCTTTATTTACTACAAGTACATGTACAAGGAAAAGAGGTTCTTTTTAGCAGTAGTTTTGAAGCGGTTGGCAGATGGGGAATCTATTGTCTTCAAGGCTGGGAGTTGCAGATTTTATGGCCTTTACACAGGTTGAGTCGACCCCAGGTATGCCAGAAAGATTTTTGTAGCTATCAAGGACGCGTTTTATAACAAGTTTATATTATAATTAATTGTCTTGTACATATAGTATGCGCAGTAGTATGAGTAAATATGTATATTGAGTAAATTTAAGCTTTTGAGGAGTGGGGGAGTATGTTGTCTGGTATTAGATTGGGTAATGGTTCGTACAGTCGCTTGTTGTTGAGTTATTATTGGTTTTAGGTGATTTTCTGTGGTAGATCTCCAGGCATTAATACTATAGGAGTGTGTGGGCTAAAGCCACCCCTTGGGGCCGCCACTGAACGTATGCAATTAAGCAAGATTTATTCAGGTTAAATCTACATATGTTTTTACAGTGCTGAAATGAATTTCTACAGTGTTTGAATTAACGATATGATTGGAGGTATATGGTTGTGATATATTAAAATAACCTAGGGTAGCCAAAGAAAGAGATGAATGGTTGTATCCAGCAGGGAAACGTTTTAATATTATACACCATGTACGGATACAAGACGTGTGATATTCAGGTTGAGATGTCTGGAAGAAGCGGAAGTGCTGACATGATCTTGGGTTTACCTTCACCGGGTAATACGAACTTCATTGTATAAAACGATGAAATTAAAAACGATTTGATAGATGTTTATATATTCATGAGAAGGCTCTAACTCCGTAGGTGCCCTGCTACACCAAGAAGGTGGGTAATCAGGTTTGATCTAAGGAAGGGGAGGGTAGCTCCAACTCCTTGGATTAGGAGACCTTCAGAATTTATTCAGATTAACCTGAAGAGTAGTAATTCAGAATAACTCCAAAAAATTCAGTGATTGTAACTTATTTCCATTGTAGCCATTTGATTATCTTCCCCAAGATGCGACCCCACAACATTCAAATAACACCCAGTTACCCACTGACTGCTAAGTGAACAGGGGCAATAGGTGTAAAGAAAAATGGCCAATGTTTAAACCTGCGCCATTTTGATGATTCAAGACTTGTGCTCTTCTTCTTTTTCAAAACAGAGTAGTATTTTAGCTGTGAAGAAAAAAATAGCGAAATTCCAAGCGCTTGGAATTTCGCTGCTGTATAACCCTTGTGGTTTAGCGCTTCTTTTGATTATAATAATAATAATTGTAATTTCGCTATTTTTTCACAGTGGTTGTTTTGCATGTTGTGATATCACCTGTTTACTGTGATCTTATTACCTTAGTAAGGAATCGTTCAAGACACTGTACACTGTGTACGTCAGGCCCATACTGGAGTATGCAGCACCAGTTTGGAACCCACACCTGGTCAAGCACGTCAAGAAATTAGAGAAAGTGCAAAGGTTTGCGACATGGTTAGTTCCAGAGCTAAGGGGAATGTCCTACGAAGAAAGGCTAAGGGAAATCGGCCTGACGATACTGGAGGACAGGAGGGTTAGGGGAGACATGATAACGACATACAAAATACTGCGTGGAATAGACAAGGTGGACAGAGACAGGATGTTCCAGAGAGGGGACACAGAAACAAGGGGTCACAATTGGAAGTTGAAGACTCAGATGAGTCAAAGGGATGCTAGGAAGTATTTCTTCAGTCATAGAGTAGTCAGGAAGTGGAATAGTCTAGCAAATAATGTAGTGGAGGCAGGAACCATACATAGCTTTAAGACGAGGTATGATAAAGCTCATGGAGCAGGGAGAGAGAGGACCCAGTAGCGATCAGTGACGAGGCGGGGCCAGGAGCTGAGTCTCGACCCCTGCAACCACAATTAGGTGAGTACACACACACACACACACACACACACACACACACATACATACAACAGGCCTAGTGTCAAATCGACATGTGCCTAGGACAAAATGGTAACTAACTAACTAACACACGAGCTTATCAACAACAACCAGCACGGGTTCAGGGACAGGAAATCCTGTGTCACAAACCTACTGCAGTTCAATGACAGGGTAACAGCAGTAAGACAAGAGAGAGAGAGGGGTGGGTAGATTGCATTTTCTTTGACTGTAAGAAGGCGTTTGACACAGTTCCACACAAGAGATTAGTACAAAAGCTGGAGGACCAGGCAGTGATAACAGGGAAGGCACTACAATGGATCAAGGAATACCTGTCAGGAAGACAACAGCGAGTCATGGTACATGGCGAGGTGTCAGAGTGGGCGCCTGTAACGAGCGGGGCTCCACAAGGGTCAGTCTTAGGACCGGTGCTGTTTCTGGTGTTCGTGAACGACATGACGGAAGGAATAAACTCCGAAAAGTCCCTGTTTGCAGATGATGTGAAGTTGATGAGAAGAATTCAATCGGACGAGGACCAGGCAGAACTACAAAGGAATCTGGATAGGCTGCAGGCCTGGTCCGGCAACTGGCTCCTGGAGTTCAACCCCAGCAAGTGCAAAGTCATGAAGATTGGGGAAGGGCAAAGACCGCAGACGGAGTACAGTCTATGGGGGCCAGAGACTACAAACCTCACTCAAGGAAAAGGATCTTGGAGTGACTATAATACCGGACACATCTCCTAAGGCGCACATCAACTAAATAACTACTGCAGCATACAGGCGCCTAGCAAACCTAAGAACAGCATTCCGACATCTTAATAAGGAATCGTTCAGGACCTTGTGCACTGTGTACGTTAGGCCCATACTGGACTATGCAGCACCAGTTTGGAACCCACACCTAGCCAAGCACGTAAGGAAATTAGATAAAGTGCAAAGGTTTGCAACAAGACTAGTCCCGGAGCTGAGGGGTATGTCCTACGAGGAGAGGTTAAGGGAAATCGACCTGACGACACTGGAAGCCAGGAGAGATAGGGGGGACATGATAACGACATATAAAATACTGAGAGGAATCGAGAAGGTGGATAGAGACAGGATGTTCCAGAGATGGGACACAGCAACAAGAGGTCACAGTTGGAAGTTGAAGACTCAGATGAATCACATTGATGTTAGGAAGTATTTCTTCAGTCACAGAGTCGTCAGGAAGTGAAATAGTCTGGGAAGTGATATAGTGGATGCAGGATCCATACATAGTTTTAAGAAGAGGTATGATAAAGCTCATAGAGCAGGAAGAGTAACCTAGTAGCGACCAGTAAAGAGGCGGGGCCAGGAGCTGTGACTCGCCCCCTTCAACCACATCTAGGTGAGTACACACACATTTAATCTAGGTAGTAGGTTGGTAGACAGCAACCACCCAGGGAGGTACTACCGTCGTGTCAAGTGAGTGTAAAACGGAAGCCTGTAATTGTTTTACATGATGGTAGGATTGTTCGTGTTTTTTTTCTGTCTCATAAACATTAAATATTTCAGGTACGTCTTGCTACTTTTACTTAAGTCACACAACACATGCATGTTCTTCTTTCAACAAACCGGCCGTATCACACCTAAAAAGAAAAATGAAAGTTTCTCTTTTTAAATTTAGTAATGTATATAAGAGAAGGGGTTACTAGCCCTTTGCTCCTGGCATTTTAGTTGCCTCTTACACCACGCATGGCTTACGGAGGAAGAATTCTGTTCCACTTCCCCATGGAGATAAGAGGAAATAAACAAGAACAAGAACTATTAAGAAAACAGAAGAAAACCCACATGGGTGTGTAAATATGTGTACATGCATGTATAGTGTGACCTATATGTACATAGATGTAGCAGGATATACATGTTATCCCGCGTGTTAATGAGATAAAAAAAAAAGACACCAGCAATCCTACCATCGTGTAAAACAATTATAGGTTTCCGTTTCACACTTAGCAGGACGGTAGTACCTCCCTGGGTGGTTGCTGTCACCTGGCAGGACGGTAGTACCTCCCTGGGTGGTTGCTGTCACCTGGCAGGACGGTAGTACCTCCCTGGGTGGTTGCTGTCACCTGGCAGGACGGTAGTACCTCCTGGGTGGTTGCTGTCTACCATCTACCAACCTACTACCTAGGTTATATATATATATATATATATATATATATATATATATATATATATATATATATATATATATATATAATGCAAAATAGCCACAGGGGGAGTCGAATGATAGGTCGAAGCCTTTCGTGTTGCAATCATCACATCATTAAGAGCTTGCAATGTTGCAGAAATAGAGTAGGAAATCCAGGCAGATTCGTTCAGGAACACGATTCTCTCTCTCTCTCCAGAATAAGAGAAATAGGAGCCACACATGGTGCCAATTGCTAGAAAATGCAGACAGCATATTAAAGACATTATTATTATTATTACCTCACCTCCACCCTCCTTAAATACGTCAGCATTTGTATTTTAAGTAAGTACGTTTTCCTGCGCATGAGGATGATGTAATAATGTGGGTTGGTAGAGTGAGACTTCAGTTGAAGAACGTTTGTGTGTGTGTGTGTGTGTGTGTGTGTGTGTGTGTGTGTGGGAGAGGTGACTCGTAGTCATGTGAGTTGCTGCTGGCGGCGGTTGCGACGGCGGCGACTACAGCTGTTGTTGTTGCTGCTGCTGTTCCTCCCCCCCTATCTCTTCCTTCTCCTCCCCTCCCTATCATGTCTTCCTTCTTCTCACCCCTATTTCTTCTTTCTCCTTCATCTCCATTTCTTCCTCTTCCGCCTCCATCACCTCTTTCTCTTCCTCCTCCATTTGCTCTTCCTTCTGGTGAGTCCTCACACCAACCTGTTCTACATGACGTCACACTTATTGATTACTAGGTACTTAACACACAAAATAGCTCAGTGTATATATACTGAGGTGTATAAGTTTGTGTACATAAACTCACTTTGCTTTAATCCTTATACCCCTCAAGGGAGGCTCCTTGACGCTGGTGAGAGGCTCTTGATCTAGGGAATTGGATCTGTACTCGGGTTCCCTGAATTGAACCTGAATACCTTCCATCCCCCCACAGACGTTGTATGGGTTTAGCGCTCCCCATAATTATAATTTAATCCTTATACAGTGAGACGTGTTAAACTCGACTCTCAGTAAACAAATCGAAAGTTTACGTTAATCCCTATTTTAGGGGACCCTTCCTGACTGTTAGCATACAGGTGAATTTAGGCCTTGATGACCCTCGTTATAAGAAATATTAAATTCATGAGGAGGCACTAAAACAGTAAGGACCATACAACATAAAGGAGAATGGAAATGGCGGAGACAATCAAATTTGCATTGTCTATTGTTCAGCTATCAAAACTTTGTACGACCCAGTCCCTGGACCCATTTTATGCCTCTCTAATCTTTTTGACTACCGCCCACCGGATGGGAATGGGGTACATGATAAAGATATTAAAGTGCCATGTGTAAGGTAACAAGGAACCTGTTGGAAGAGTACCCGTGCAGTGCAGTGTACATGAGGCCGTGCAGTGCAGTGTACATGAGGGTGTTAATAAATCAAGTAACACAGGTAAACACTGACATATACCTCCCTGAGGTCTACCTGGAACCTGCTGGATGACCATAGTGGTTTAAGCGCTTCTTTTTTTATTATAATACCTGGAAGGTGTTCTAGAGGTCAACGCCCCTGCGGCCCGGTCTATGTCTAGGCCTTGTAGTGGATCAGGGCCTGATTAACCAGGCTGTTACTGCTGGCCGCACACGGTCCAAGGTACGACCCACAGCCCTGCTGTCCAGGAATTGAATTTAAGAACCTATCCAGATCCCTCTTGAAGACAGTAGGGACCTATTGGTATTCCCACTTATGTATGATGTAAGGCTGTTGAGTAATCTTGGGCCCCTGACACTTATTGTGTTTTCTCTCGATGTACTCGCGGCACTCCTGCTTGCCGAGCCTTTTGCTTTCGTAGGTAGTGATTTCTGTGTAGATTTGGGATAGTCCCTTTAGGATTTTCCAGGTGTATATTATGATGTATTTTTCTCGCCTGCATTTCAAGGAGTACAGGTCAAGATGCTTGACTGAAGTAATTGAAATTTGTCATCAATGAAAATCATATTTTTTTTTTTGCGGCCCAATGGAAGACTTTGTTTATATTCTCTTGGAGATTTAGTGTCCTCTTTGGATTTAACTCATGCTGATATCTTAGACTAAGCTCTCGCTTGTCACTTATATAATTTTAGTAACATTATTATTAATATTATTATTTGTAACTGTATATTTGAATTGGGGGAGGGGGATATTATTATTTCCATGGAAAGGCAGACTGAACCATTATGTGTCATGCAGCAGCGAGGTTGAACTACAGCTCTCGGTTTCGCCTTTTAACTATCGACCGGCTGACGTTATGGGCCATGTCATATCTATTTTTGGATCACTGTGTGGAATCCGTTTCCACCATGGCGTTGTCCAGTTCATTTCATCCCTTTAAACGTATCAACCGTGTGACGTAGTAGTCGACTATCATGTGTTATACAACACCGAGCTGCATGTACGACAACTGGCCCCCATATATACACCTCTCATGTGCTCCTGCACGGATGATGTCCTTCAAAATATACTTGCATAAAGTTATTATATGTGTTTGTTAAATATTTGCTGTAATCCTGTTTTTTTTCAATCTTCCGAATGTTCATCTCTGTTTTATAATATTTGCACTTCCTGCTATTATCTAAAATATACTACTACTACTACTACTAAAGAAGAAGAAGAAGAAGAAGAAGAAGAAGAAGAAGAAGAAGAAGAAGAAGAAGAAGAAGAAGAAGAAGAAGAAGAAGAAGAAGAAAAATGGAGACAATTATAATAAATATAAATGCATAGACTAATTGTCCACACACTTCCTTGTTACTTCTGGTGTTATACAAAATATACGTGTAGTGAACTCATGAGATACTTGTACTTCCTGTCATACAGACATTGGTCCGAGACACTCCCTCGACAGGAAACCAAGGCCCTGGCCGGGGATTATACCGGCGAGTCCACAACAGAACAGTGACTTCATGATCAAGGTTATAAACACCGAGAGGTGTATGTCTTTCAGTGTGTATTTGCTGAAAGTTTACTTAAATCCCTATTTTAAGGTTTAAAATATCCTTGACTGGTGTTGATCAAGTTACATACTGTCTTTATGTCCCTTTGTATAGTCTAGTGCAGGGCTACTCAACTACGAAGAGCAAAGGTCCACTTGGACCAGTACCAATGTATGCAAAGGTCCACTTGGAACAGTACCAATGTATGCAAAGGTCCGGATACATTTTTTACACGCAATCATGAAAAGCAACAAATCCGAGTATAGGTCAGTGTACTCATCATTTTCTATTAACTTCATTTTCAGTCCTCGTCTTATAAAAATTTACAAAATATGAAGATAAATAGTGGCATTTTTCCAAAACGCCAAAAAAGTCAACTTCATTGCACAAGTGATAATTACCAATATGAATTACCATTGAATGGAAGAAAATATTACTGCACGTAGTCCAACGTACGAACCACAGCCTGGCTGATCTGGCACTGACTTTAGGTATCTATCCAGCTCCCTCATTAAGACAACCATGGGTCTGTTGGTAATTCCCCTGTAGGCAGCAATTTTACACCTGTTAAAAATGAGCTCTTATAAAAAAATACTTTTTATTTTTTTTTATTCAAAAAATAAATGTTTTCTCAGACTATTATTATTATTATTATATTTAGGAAGAAGTGGTATTATTATAATCAAAAGAAGCGCTAAACCACGGAAGAAGTGGTAAAGGTTATACATTGCCTGGCTAATGACAGGCAGTAAGGTTAGATCCTCCCCGTCCTTGAACTGAACCTATTAGGAATCCGTACTGGGGATAGTCTTCCTGCGCAGCTTTCATAGGAAGCCTTCCTGGGGAAGCGTCTCAGGCATACCTCTTGGGCTCTTGGAGAAGTGCCGCTGGGGAACCACCCGTGGGAGAGTGCCCCTGGGAAGCGCCCCTGGTGTTTATATCTGCCCGAAATGCTCATGCATGTTAGTGGCTTTCTTTGTGCTTGAAAATATTTTACTACATGTAAACTACACGTTGTATACTACGCAAAGAAGTAAATTTTAGAATTTGAATTACTCACATCAGACTAAACTTCCACAAGATAATTGTCCAACCCTGCTCGAGTACACTTGCACCTCCTTACAGATGGTCTTGGATAAATCTCTTGAAATTTGTAGTGAACGTTGCCTTCAGAGACAGATCCAAGATGGCGGGGTTACACAACACACATCATCAACGAAACTGTAAACACTAGATTACGCCAACTAATGGAAAAACAACAACACCAGATATTTAATATATATAATATTAAGCAAATATAGCAAACCAATCAATACACGATGCAAAACAACCACGGGGGGAGTAGAATGATAGCTCTAGGCCTTTCGTCTTGCAATCAACACATCATCAGGTGTTTGCAAAATTGCAGAAAAGAGGAGGAGTTCTAGCAAATACAGTAAAGGCGGTCCTCTGGGAACGTTATTTGCTAGAACTCCTCTCTTTTCTGCAATTTTGCAAGTTTGATGATGTGTTGACAGCAACACGAAAGGCCTAGAGCTATCATTGTACTCCCCTTTGTTTTTATATATATATATATATATATATATATATATATATATATATATATATATATATATATATTATATATATATATATATATATATATATATATATATCGAACAGTGAAGACCAGTCACGATAGAAAACGTCACCAACTGCGAAATACAAAATTAAAAATAATTGAATTATGTTTTTATTTCTAAAATAATAAAAATGAAAGTTACCGTGGATGGGTTTTTCAGTTTGTTTGTTTCATTAGAAATTGGTCACAGTTATGAGAATGCATCTGCAATACGTTCGTAAGAAAGTAGCTTCTTATGAGACGTTAGAAGCCGTAGGTTGTCCTTGTAACAGCTCTCGCACTCGCTGTCGGACCTCTACTCCAAATTCCTTAAATTAAGCGTGAATGACTTCCGCGTCCTTCCCTCCAGGAGCTGTATAATCCCTACGGGTTTAGTGCTCCAAGTAATAATACTTCGCTCTCCCTCTTTCTGTGTCCTAAGAAAACGTATAAACTATGTGGACTAGGTTGTGTATACGTAATTCACTGTTAAAAAATAGACTGTCTACAAAGTCGTGTTCAAGACAATATGGATAAGTTGCATATCCGTTTCTCCACATCCTGTGTCTTCCCACACCATGTATAACACGTGTCTTCCCACACCATGTATAACACGTGTCTTCCCACACCATGTATAACACGTGTCTTCCCACACCATGTATAACACGTGTCTTCCCACACCATGTATAACACGTGTCTTCCCACACCATGTATAACACGTGTCTTCCCACACCATGTATAACACGTGTCTTCCCACACCATGTATAACACGTGTCTTCCCACACCATGCATAACACGTGTCTTCCCACACCATGTATAACACGTGTCTTCCCACACCATGTATAACACGTGTCTTCCCACACCATGTATAACACGTGTCTTCCCACACCATGCATAACACGTGTCTTCCCACACCATGTATAACACGTGTCTTCCCACACCATGTATAACACGTGTCTTCCCACACCATGTATAACACGTGTCTTCCCACACCATGTATAACACGTGTCTTCCCACACCATGTATAACACGTGTCTTCCCACACCATGTATAACACGTGTCTTCCCACACCATGTATAACACGTGCCTTCCCACACCATGCATAACACGTGCCTTCCCACACCATGTATAACACGTGTCTTCCCACACCATGTATAACACGTGCCTTCCCACACCATGTATAACACGTGTCTTCCCACACCATGTATAACACGTGTCTTCCCACACCATGTATAACACGTGCCTTCCCACACCATGCATAACACGTGCCTTCCCACACCATGCATAACACGTGTCTTCCCACACCATGTATAACACGTGCCTTCCCACACCATGTATAACACGTGTCTTCCCACACCATGTATAACACGTGTCTTCCCACACCATGTATAACACGTGTCTTCCCACACCATGTATATCACGTGCCTTCCCACACCATGTATAACACGTGTCTTCCCACACCATGTATAACACGTGTCTTCCCACACCATGTATAACACGTGTCTTCCACACCATGTATAACACGTGTCTTCCCACACCATGTATAACACGTGTCTTCCCACACCATGTATAACACGTGTCTTCCCACACCATGTATAACACGTGTCTTCCCACACCATGTATAACACGTGTCTTCCCACACCATGTATAACACGTGTCTTCCCACTTCATGTATGATAACACGTCACTTTTATACAACAATTATTACATATCACAAGTACCTTGCTCTCTCTTGCTGTTTTTATTATTATTATTTTTATTATTATTACTATTATTTAAAAACAATGCTTTAAACACGTAAGAGTCAGAGCTAATTTCTGTTGTAATGACCATGATAATGGAGCTGGGTTTGATTCAAGGAAGGGGAGAGTGACTAATTCTTTGGATCAGGAGTCCAACACCAGCATCAAGGTAGACAGGTAGATCAAGAGTCCAACACCAGTATCAAGGTAGACAGGTAGATCAAGAGTCCAACACCAGCATCAAGGTAGACAGGTAGATCAAGATTCCAACACCAGCATCAAGGTAGACAGGTAGATCAAGAGTCCAACACCAGCATCAAGGTAGACAGGTAGATCAAGAGTCCAACACCAGCATCAAGGTAGACAGGTAGATCAAGAGTCCAACACCAGCATCAAGGTAGACAGGTTCCTGCAAGGTTGTGTGTCGTTAGGGGGGAGAGGGGGGAGGTGGAATCAGTGGCGGACCTACATTTTTGGGGCCCTGAAGCTTGAACTGTTATGGGAGGGGGGCCCTTCGCAACCTCTTCTCATATAGTAGACCCATAATTTTTCAGCAATGTGGACTAAAGTCGCTTCTGGGGCCCCTCCAGGATTAGGTGCCCTGAAGTTTAATCTTCACTGTTTCATAATATATTCGCTTCTGGGTGGACGAGAATAATACCTGGAATGACAGACAGGAGGAGGAGCCTCAACATTTCTTTACTTCAGTCATCAACCTGTCTAGGCTATTGTTATCCACAAGTATAGTTAGTTCACTTTTATTTAGAACAGTAATAGAGGCGAATCCATATTATATTAGTAGTAAGTTGGTAATAGAAGAATGATAGTCATGATAGCAGCAAATTAGTTGTGATAGTAACACGGTAATAATAATTATGATTACAGCAAACTATTTGTGTAAGTGTACACGGTAATAATTGTTGAATAATTGTTATAATATAAAATTATTCATATTAGTAGTAAGTAGGTAATAACAGTAGAACAGTAGCTATATCAGCATCAAATTAGTGATGTTGGTATCACGTTGGCAATAAAAAGCCACACATCACGTGACTGTTCTGATGGGTTCAATAAATTCCTGAGTGAAGCATTCCAGCACATAGGTTCAGCCTAGTGCCACCTGCTTGATTACTCATCTGTGACTAGTACCACCTTGTTATACTTAAATAATAATATATATAATAATCATAATAATAATAAAATATTATTATTATTATTATTATTATTATTATTATTATTATTATTATTATTAGGTATGTCTAAAGTGGTATCTAAGTAGTCGCCAGATTTTTGTTCTCCCTCCAATGGGAGTGTAAAGTTGATGTGAGTATCAGCGCGGGAAGGTTCTTGGTGGGTACTATAACTTTCAAAAGCTTCTTCAGCTTGGCTTCAAATATTCAACAATGGTGTATCATACTCAGACGAAGGCAAAGCTTATAATTGAAGTTTGTACGTTTACATTTCCCAATTTTATATGTATAAGTGTTATTTTTCAGTTTAATCATGTTAAATGGGTATACTTCTTTTGAGAGGCTTTAATCTTTAATGGCTGATACATCTAATGAACAAGATAGTACCTAATAGGTTTAGTTAATGTAGGTGCAAATTTGCCTATGTAAAAACATATAACTACCTGGAATGGTTGGAATTCATAGAACAACTGAAGAATGCCTCTTGTGATGGGCTTCAAACTTTTAGCACGTGGAGTTTTTCTACGAAAAGTTTGCCTTGTTATTGGGCTGCATGTGTCCCAATATGCCACTTTTATTAAATAAATTGTGATACTGATTTACATTCAATAACTAAAGAATGCTTTTTCTGATTAACACATTAACACATTTGGCGAGAATGATACGATCACCCTAAACTGTCTAGATGCAAAATTGCCAATGTAAAAATATTGTTAATGAAAACTTGAATAGTTTAATTCGGAGCGATGACACTAAGAATGTCGCAGCTTCAAACCTCCAACATTAGTGGACTTTATTGCTTCTGATTTGTTAAATTTTGGAGTATCATTCCCTCAACTGTCAAGCTGAAAATAACAGACTTTAAACATTTCAAAACTATAAATGCAAATTTTTATACATTTTAAATATTAGGCTAAATTTTTAAGTTTTTAATTTTTAATAATGTTCTGGCCTACTATGTGTCCCTTATAGTAGAATAACTTAGTGTGTCATTAAGATCAGTCTCTTGTTTTCTGTGATATCAACGGAAGAATAACTCTATTGACAAACCTGATTTTAGACACTAGACGCTGATATTTGAAAGTTAAAGTCTATGATTATTATTATAATCAAATAGAGTTAAAGTCTATGAGGATCTCCAGCCAGGTATCCCTGAGGGTAAGAACCTTCGAGAAGTCTCAAAATTTTCCAGGAGTGAACAACAACTGAGTCATATCAAACCAGTTAGACATTCCACGCCCAGCCTTGGTTGTGTGCGGGTGTATTGAGGAGACCTCTGGTGGCCGACTTGTGAGATTTTATTTTCACAGCCATGACGGAGGGATACAGGCGCCGCGTAAACACCATTGGAATTGAAGTACTTCAGGGAGCGGTTTATCCGTCAAACGTGGACGTTGTCTTGCCGGCTATACTTCGAGATTCTCTGGGTGTGGACCACTCAGAATTGTACGGCATAGCCCTTAACGGGGCACGACGGATCTTCGTGAAATTTGCATGTACGGCGGCGTATACCAGAGTTGTGGATAAATATCAGGACAAGCGGCTGGTGGTAATGCAAGGACTGGAGGTATGTGTAAGGGACGTTTCGGCAACTTACAAATGGATAAAGTTGCAAACGTTCCATTTGAAGCTGGGGAAAGTGACATACAGGAAATGATGAAGATGTATGGGATTGTCCATGCTGTTACTGTTGGTAGATGGATGAATGGTCTTTACGCTGGTATGTTGGAAGGCACATATTCGGTAAAAATGACATTAAGGAATCCCATACCCTCCTTTATCTTAATGCATGGTTTTCGCACTCAGGTATATGTTACCTATGTTGGACAGGTGCGACCTGCCGGTTGTGTGGGCAGACGGGCACCTGGCGGTTGACTGTCAACGTAAAAGGCCTGAGGAGGGTAACGTCGGGAAGGAGAATATACTACGGACGAATGAAGGAGTGCAACAGGACGAAGAATTGGCAAGGAAACAAGGAGATGGTGTGAAGGAGGGCATGGTACGACAGGTATGGAGCGAGGAGGTGGAGCAGGAGGAAAGAGTACAGGGAGAGGTGGACAGGGTGCAGCCTGCAGAATCTGTGGTGACTGGTGTAACGTCTATGGACGAGAGTCAGAGGATGTACGGGAGGAGGCTGAGATCTTGGAGGATCTGAATGAGTTCATTCGAGGTGGTCCTTTGTCACTTGAGGAAGTGGCAGGGATGGGAATTGGGGAGAATCAAATTGATGTCAATGACGGCACTGAAGGACAAGTGAAGTCCTGGGGAAGACAGGACATCAAGTTGAGGTTCAGGGTACAGTGTCAGTAGTGGTAGCAGAAATACATAGGGAAGAGAGTATGGAAGTAAGTGGAGACAAAGGGAATCAAGGAAAAGGCCAGGGGAAGAATCTGAGGATGACCTATTAACTGCTGCACAAAGGCCTGGTAAGAAGGTGTGGGCGGATGTGGTGCAGGGAAAAGGAAGTAGGGTGAAGGGTAATGGTGATAGAAGGGATATAAAGGGTGATGGGAGGATTAAGGGAGGGTTGGAAGGAGCAACACAGGGAAAACTAGATAAAAGAGTACTGAAGCAGAAGGGAAAACCCCAGCCCTTCACTTTAGGTGTGTAACGATGAATGTTAATGGCCTCAGGAACGAGGTCAAACGTAAATGGGTTGAAGTAACATTGAAGAGGATGAGAGTAGATGTGATATTTTTCCAAGAACACAATTATCAAATAGGATCGGAACTGGTAGTTAAGGGGTATAGGGTTTTTGCGTGTGACGCAGGGGCTTTCAAGGGTGGGGTGATGGTGGGTATTAGAGAGTCCAGTCCTTTTACCTTGTCATCATGGGAGCATGTGGGAAGTCGAGTGGTAAGGGTGAACGGGGAGTGGGGTGGGGTACAAGTAAGTTTCCTTGGGGTATATATGCCGGCTGTTGCTAATAGGAGTATCAAGGATGATTTTGTTAATAACGAGTTGACGTATGCTTTCAGAGGATTGCCCCAAGTAGCGATTATAGCTGGGGATTGGAATAGTGTGATTCGGATTAGGGATGTGGAGCCCCGAAGGGGGGGTGTGTTTTGGGGTCTCTAAGGGATGTATTGGGGGTGGTGGATGTGGTGGGGGAAGGGATGAGTTGGTGGAATATACTTTCTTAAGGAATAATTATGCGGCAAGACTGGATCGAATATACGTGACAAGGTCGGTGGATGTGCGAAAGGTGGAATGCTTTGATTTGGGTTTTTCAGATCACAGGGGTGTGTTATTTGAAGGAGGGTGGGAAGGGGTTGTGCATGTGTATAAGAGTTTTTGGAAATTGAATACGAGGTTATTGGAAAGGGAAGGGGAGGAGGAGGCATTTGAGCAGTGGTGGGAAGGGTTGTGGGGGATAGGGATAAAGTCAGTTGTTAAATGGTGGAATGAGACGGGGAAAGTGGAAATTAGAAAGTATTATGAGAGGGTTGGAGGTGAGGAAATGAGGTATAGGTATGGGTATCAGAGGTATTTGGAGGGGCTTTTAGGTGAGTGTCAGGGTGGGGATTGGAGGGGAAAGAATTATGGTGAGGTGGTAGAGTTGAGGGCAAAGTTAAGGGAAATACAGGAGGAGAGATTTCATGGACTAAGGATTCGAAGTGGTATGGAAGAAGTTTTGTGGGGGAATAAAGTGTCAAAGGTAGTGTTAAGAAATTTTCAACGGCGAAGGAAAGGTATGTTGATAGAATCATTGAAGGTGGAAGGGGGGGTGAGAGGGTATCAGGAGGGAACGGTACTGAGGACAACGGAGGGGATGGGGGGGTACGCAGAGGGTTGGTTTTGTAACAAATATGAAAAGGGGAGACAGATGAGGAGGCTAAAGGTAGGATATTGAGGGGAATTGGGAAATTATTAGGTGAGGAAGAGAGGAAGGAATGTGAGGGGGAAATTTTGGAGGAGGAGGTATGGGAGGCGGTGAGGGGTTTGAGATTGGGAAAGTCGCCTGGCATAGACGGGTTGCCGGGGGAATTGTATGTTAAGCATTGGCAGGTTTTGAAGGGGGTAATCGTTAAAATGGTAAATGAACTGAAAGAGGAGGGGAATATGGGTGAGTCGATGAGAACGGGGTTGTAGTACTAGTGGCGAAAGGGGGGTATCAGGAGGGGTTAGGTGATTATAGGGGAATAGCATTATTGACTGCAGATTATAAAATATTTGCAAAGGTTTTAGCAAACAGGATCAAAAGAGGGTTAGGGGGAATGTTGCATGAGGGACAATACGGGTGCCGGGACGGAGTATCAGAACGGGGCATAGACGTATAAAGCAGTTTATTGAGAATAGTCAGATGGGAGGAGTATTGGGGGTGGATTGGCAGAGGGCATATGATAGGGTGGACAGGGAAATGTTATTGGATATTTTGGGTAGGCAAGGGTTTGGGGAGGTAGTTATAGGATGGGTTCGAACTTTGTATGAGGGGGCTTTAGTTAGGGTGCAAATTAATGGGAATGTGGGAAGAAAGGTGGAGATGAAGAAGGGTCTGCGGCAGGGATGTCCGCTGTCGCAGATCCTTTTTGCCTTTTTACAGGATCCGTTTATAGGTTGGTGGAGGAGGAGGTTTTACGGGAGGGTGACATGGAGGAGGATGCAGAGGGGGTATTGTTGGTTATGTAGATGATACTACAGTGTTGGTCAGGTCTGAGAAGCAGTTGAGAATGATCAATGAGTTGGTTGAAAAGTTTGGGAAGGCAACGGGAATGAGGGTGAATAAGGAAAATCTAATTTATTGGAGGTAGGCAGTTGGTCGGGGAACGTTGGAGAAACGGGAGGGATGGAGTTGTGTGAAAACTATAAAAATATGTGGGATAGTGTTCAGTGCTGATCCTTTGGTGGCTAGAGAGGTAAATTCAAGATTGGTAGTGGATGCTGCTATTGATAGGATGAAGGGATGGGGAATGAGAGAGGTAACTTTGTTGCAAAGGGTGGTAGTTATTAACGTTTTAGTGTATAGTAAATTGTGGTTTAGGGCGGTGGTATATCCTCTCTTAGAAGTGGATGTGCAGCGGTTGTTGAAGTACGTGTTGAAGTTTGTATGGGGAATGGGAGACATTGGATGTGTAGGGAAGTAGTGGAAACGAGGGTGAGGTGGGGGGTTAGGGTTGGTCCCCTTGAGGTGTAGGTTAGGAGTGTTTTTGTGAGGCATGAGTTTTTGATGAGGGGAGGAGAGGGGGGACGAAACGTGGGATTGGTGATGAAGGAGGTGCGAAGGTGGTGGGGAGGAAAGGATATATTGCTTTGTGAGGCTATTTTACGAGGGTTATTGGTTATGAAGGAGCCGGGAAGGTGTAGAGTAAGCCGTTTGGATAGGTTGGGGATGGAGAGAATGGAGATGCAAGGGAGTGAGGTTTATCCTTTGTATGATTGGAAAGGAATTTGGGGGTGGTTAAAGAAGTTGAAGGTGCACCCAAGGGTGAGGGAAACAGGGTATAGGTTTCTTCAGGGTATTTTGGCGTCCAGGGCCCAGCTTTATGTGATGGGGTTGAGTGGGGATGGGTATTGCCGTAGGTGTGGGGAGGTAGATACAGCTTATCACGCCATCTATTTTTGTGAGGGTTTGGAAGCAGTAAGGAAATGGTTTGGGGGAGTTTTGAGGATGGTAGGTGGGGAGGGGTATCCGTTTTGAGGGCTTTGAGTTTAGATTTGGGAGTTTCTCGGAAAGCATACGTAGAGGGATGTCTTATTTGGTGTTGGATTTTATACATATATCTTGGGGTATGAGGGACGTAGAGGGGATGGTTCGAATAAGGGCTTTAGGAGCGGGGTTTTATAGGACAAAATGTAGGAATCGGAGTTTGTATAGTGGGGTATGGAACAGGGCTTTTCGAGTGGTTATCAAGAGATGACAGTGAATAGCATGTTGAGGGTGCCAAGGTGAAAGGACTGGTGTTGATTATGGTAGAAGTCACGGGAGGTGAAATGGGTAGAGGGTGGGTAGGAGGATAGTAATGTAGGTAGGGAGGGGGAGAGGGGGGTTGGGGGGTTTGTGTTTTAAAGGGATTGGGAGGAGGGGGTAGTAGCTGGGTATTCTAGGTTCGGCAATAGATCAGGGGAATGGGCGGGGGATTTTTCTGGTTCAGTGCTCTAGTCTGGGAAATAAGATAATAAAAGTAGTGGTATTGTTCATAGAGACACAATATTAAATGCAGACATGCATATACGGGGGCGACGATAAAATGTACATATATTAGGATGTGTTGCTTATATAAACCTATATCTGGGGAAACTTAATTGTTAGGGATCCCATTTGAAGAGATCCTGTTCTTTTAGTTCTGAGTAGTGCATTAAGTGGTAGGTCCTGATTGATGGGTTATGGTGTTTTCAAAATAATAACTCATAAGGATATGTCCGGCTATTGTATAATGTGGATGTCAATTTATGTAATTTTGTAGAGTTGAGGCGATGCTGATACTTATTGTGAAAAGGTTAATGATAACTCACTAGGTTTCTGTTGTAATTTCTAGGTTATGTTTTGCTGTGTATGTGTTTATTATATTTTGTTAGAACTTACAATTTTGTGCAGCATCTGATTGTATAACGTGTTAATTTTCTAGTGTGTTTTTCTATGTGTGCACCACGAACGTGTATTGTGGCAGATTTTTCGGTGTAGTTGTGTGACGTTGTGCTGTAGACATAGTGTTGTCTACGTAAGTGATAGCCAGATGATAATGTATTTTCTTTTTGAGAAACTGTTGTCGTGTAACCTCTTGTTATGGGGTACAGTTTTTGTTGTGTGTTATGGTAAATCACCTGTTTTTCATAAAAAAACATAAGGTTTCTTATTCAGGTGTTTTTGGACCATGAATGTACGGTTTCATTGTATAGTTTTGTTTGTTTGTATAGACCCATTAAGAATAAGACAAGGTGTAGGTTTTGTTGAACATATTGTTATATTGTGTGCAGTTTGCACGGGTTGTTTGGATATATTGATAGATATGTTTTTATGTTCTGTTTGTGGTTTTTAAATGGCCTGTTTTGTCCATGAGCATATATAGTTTATGTTTTGTATATATTTGTCTTAAATAAAATAAAAAAAAAAAAAAAAAAAAACCAGTTAGTCCGACAATTCTTAAGTGCCTTTTTTTTTTTTTTTTGCCCGCTCGAAATATATATGATGTTATCAGTGACGTCATAGCATTTGAAGTATGTAGGAAAAAAATATATTTAATAATTTTTGGCATAACGATTAAAATTCCTGAATTGTGAATTTTAGAGAGGGCGGCCATTCTTGCGTAGGTAAGTTCAACAGACATCACCTCTGTGGTGTCTGGAACCCTAGCGTCAGGGCATTATTTACGCAACTCGTATTTTGGTGATGTTGGATAACGTTGCCACCTTATGGAGCTACCAACTTGAATTTTTATATGTTGCATATAAATGTCTGTTCTACAAAACAATTACTACAGAATCTCGTTATTTTTTAAAATTTTTTTTATAAATTCTTGAGCGATTTTATTTATCTATTTTATGGATTTTTACAACTTGCCTAACGGCTAAAACAAAAAATACCATTTTTTTTTCATTTAGGGTGTTTTAAAATTATATAATTAATCTTTATTTTTCAACTTTTATTTTCCTATTTTTATTTTCAATCAATATGCATAACAAATTGAGGATATAATATTGATATCAATACCAATACATAAAAGAAACATTTAAGTCAGATTTATTAGGAAAAAATCAATCCCAATGAGGATCTATCACCCCATACAGTTTATACATATGCATATGTATATATGCATACATAATAGACATACATACATATGTGCATACATATGTGCATACATATGTGCATACATATGTGCATACATATGTACATACATATGTGCATTTGAATGTGTGCATATGCACACATTCAAATGCACATGCTATACACTCAGGAGCTGAAACTGCCACTGCAATAACAGATAGGTGAGTACACATGAGTAGACCTCTCACAAACGAGTACATACAGAAAAATACATGAGTGTTGGATGGCATACACACAACTGAGGGGGTGAAGCAGTTACTCAGTGACCTTGACACCTCAAAGGCGATGGGTCCGGACAATATCTCCCCGTGGGTCCTTCGGGAGGGTGCAGAGGTGCTGAGTATGCCACTTACTATAATATTCAACACATCCCTTGAAACTGGGCAGCTACCTGAGGTATGGAAAAAGGCCAACGTAGTCCCCATTTTTAAGAAGGGAGACAGAAAAGAGGCACTAAACTATAGACCGATGTCACTTACGTGTATAGTGTGCAAAGTCTTGGAGAAAATCATCAGGAAAAGAATGGTGGAGCATCTGGAACGGCACAGGATAATCAACGCCAGACAGCACGGATTCATGGAAGGCAAATCCTGTGTAACAAACCTCCTGGAGTTCTATGACAAAGTAACAGAGGTAAGACAAGAGAGAGAAGGGTGGGTTGATTGCATTTTCCTGGACTGCAGGAAGGCCTTTGACACAGTACCTCATATGAGATTTGTGAAGAAGCTGGAAGACCAAGCGTGCATAACAGGAAGGGCACTGGAATGGATCAGGAATACCTCACAGGGAGGCAACAACGGGTCATGGTGCATGATGAGGTATCACAGTGGGCGCCTGTGATGAGCGGGGTCCCGCAGGGGTCAGTCCTAGGACCAGTGCTATTCTTGGTATATGTGAATGACATGACGGATGGGATAGACTCAGAAGTGTCTCTGTTTGCAGATGATGTGAAATTAATGAGGAGAATCAAATCAGATGAGGACCAAGCAGGACTTCAAAGAGACCTGGACAAGCTGGACATCTGGTCTAGCAACTGGCTTCTAGAATTTAATCCCACCAAATGCAAAGTCATGAAGATCGGGGAAGGGCAAAGAAGACCACTGACAGAGTACAGGCTAGGTGGACAAAGGCTACAAACCTCGGTAAAGGAGAAAGACCTTGGGGTGAGCATAACACCAAGTACGTCTCCGGAAGCACACATCAACCAGATAACTGAGGCAGCATATGGGCGACTAGCAAACCTAAGATTAGCGTTCCATTACCTTAACAAGGAATCGTTCAAGACACTGTACACCGTGTACATCAGGCCCATACTAGAGTATGCAGCACCAGTCTGGAACCCACACCTGGTCAAGCATGTCAAGAAGTTAGAGAAAGTGCAAAGGTTTGCAAAAGGTTAATTCCACAGCTCAGGGGACTATCCTACGAAGAAAGGTTGAGGGAAATAGGACTAACAACACTGGAGGACATAAGGGTTAGAGGAAACATGATAACGACATACAAAATACTGTGGGGAATCGACAAGGTAGATAGTGACAGGATGTTCCAGAGAGGGAACACAGAAACAAGGGGCACAATTGGAAGCTGAAAACTCAGATGAGTCAAAGGGGTGTTAGGAAGTATTTCTTCAGCCATAGAGTAGTCAGAAAGTGGAACAGTCTAGCAAATGATGTAGTGGAGTCAGGAACCATACATAGCTTTAAGACGAGGTATGATAAAGCTCATGGAGCAGGGAGAAGACCCAGTAGCGGACAGTGGAGAGGCGGGGCCAGGAGCTGAGTCTCGACCCTGCAACCACAATTAGGTGAGTACATATTCGACCCCTGCAACCACAACTAGGTGAGTACACAAAAGCGACAAACGAAGAGGCAGTGCCAGGAGCTGTGAATCGACCCCTGCAACCACAAATAGGTGAGTACACAAGTGTTTATCGACAAGTGCCTTTGACAACATGTAACTAATACACACAAGTGGAGAGGGAAGCAGGAAGAGTAGGTTGGGAGAAGCCAAACTACAAAAGTACTACACAGGCATGAGGTTCAGTGAGAAAGAGAACTGGTGAGAAAATCAGTAAATGAAATGATGGAATACATGACAAAATACAAAGAAGCATAGGAGAGGTTCTTACCCAAGGGCAACAGAAATAATGGGAAAACCAGAACAAGCCCTTGCTTCACCCAAAGGTGTAGAGGCCAAAATTAAGTATGCTAGAGAATGGAAAAAGTATAGAAGACAAAGGACCCAGGAAAATAAGGATATTAGTCAAAGAACCAGAAACGAATATGTACAGATGAGGAGGCCCAGCAGCAATATGAAAATGACAGCATCGAAAGCCAATTTGACTCAAAGCTGTTGTACAGCCACATTAGGAGGAAAACTACAGTCTAGGACCAAAACAATGACCAAGAAGTATGTGAAGAGCTCAATATGAGATTTAAGGAACCATTTTCAGTGGAGACAGGACTACAGAAAGCTGGAATGGTGGGGTACACCAATAAGTGCTGGATGCAATACACACAACCGAGAAGGCAAAGAGGCTGCTAAGTGAACTAGATACCTCAAAGGTGGTGGGACCGGGCAACATTTCTCCGTGGAGCCTGAGAGAGGGAGCAGAGGCACTGTGTGTGCCTCTAACAACAATCTTCAACACATCTATCGAAACAGGGAAACTACCTGAAGTGTGGAAGACAGCAAATGTAGTCCAACTCAGACGAGTCATAGGGACGTCAAGAAGTATTTCTTCAGCACTAGAGTTGTCAGGAAGTGGAAGAATCTGGAGTGATGTAGTGAAGGCAGAATCCATACATAACTTTAAAAAGAGGTACTATAAGGCTCTTAGAACAGGGAGTGTGGGCCTAGTAGCGACCAGCGAAAAGGTGGGGCCAGGAGCTGCAAATCGACCCCTGAAACCACAAATAGGAGTGTACACTCACGAGAGTACATGAAGGTGATAATTCCAAACTACCTAAGACTAATAATTACTACAGTAATTGTAAGGATGGCCTCAGACAGCCTCGTTCAGTGACCAGCAGACACCACCATAGAAGTTGTGTGCGAGTTGCTCTTTTCTCCCATTTCCTTTGAGGGTAAGAATAGGGAGGCAAGGGTATGAAACGAGTGTCGCTTCCATCCTACCCTAAGCTCCTCACTTACCTAAACTCCCTACCTACCCTAAGCTCTCCATTTACAGTCTTCACAAATAACTGCACTTAAGTGAGGAACCTTATGACCTTTCGGTCCATTCTGGACCATTGTCAACTCTTGACAGCAGTTCAAGATGGACTGCAATGTTGTCATAAGGTTTCTCTCTTAAACATGGTTATTTGGGAAGAGTTCCAACCACAGTATTGTTTCTTCTAAGTAAAGATTAAAAAATGCAAAAAAATGTGAAAATTTTCTTAATTTAGTAGTTCTTCCGATGATTTCTAAAGTCTTCTCCCCTGTACCTACCTTGTCTGGAGGCAGGTATGAGGGACTCTTACCTCCACACCTGCCTTGGTAGCGCACTCGGCTCACAGTGTCTGGGGTTCGATCCTGGTATGGGTGGAAACATTGGGCATGTTTCTCTACACCAGCTGCCCCTGTTCACCAAGCAGTAAGTAGGTGCCTAGATGTTAGCCGACTGGTGTGGGTCACGTCCTGGGGGTGGTAGTATATGTCCTTTAAATAGGGCTGAGATAGGTTAACAGCTCTTAGCCTGTGAAAAAATGATGTGTAAAAAAAAAGGACACCACCACACACGCCCGCTGTCAGGAAAGACGTCGCTGCACCCGCTGTCAGGAAACAGATGCCGCTGCACCGCTGTCAGGAAATGGATGTCACTGCACCCGCCTTGTCAGGGAGACAGATGTATGGGACTCGCACACCCACACTTTCCTTTTAGTAGTCAAGTGTGGGGGCTAAACTATGCAATAAGCATCGCTTTATGGGTCATCAGACATCCTTCAGGTTGTAGGAGAGAACAATAAATGGCTGTCCCAAAGATTTAAGCCAAATTCAAACCCTACCGTTTGCAAGTCACAGCAGAAATTATGATTTGTCAGACCAGGTGGCATTTTACCAATCTTCAGCTGTCCAATTTTGGTGAGCCTGTGCCCACTGTAGCTTCAGTTTCCTGTTCTTAGCTGACTGGAGTGGAACCCAGTATGGTCTTCTGCTGCTACAGCCTATTCACTTCAAGGTTCAAGAGTATGAACTTACTATACAAAATATGCTATTGACAAATTAGGAGAGTTGTTAGGTGAATTAATCGAAGGGGAAGATCAGAATCCTTTGCGACAGAATAGCTAAAAATTTTATTTGATGCATTATTATTATAATCAAATAGAAGCGCTAAACCACAGGGGTCATACAGTGCTGCAGGTTATTGCAGGATGCAAGGAGAATGGGTTGTAAGAGGGAGATGGATGATTAGTAGGGTATGGAGTGCAGCAGGATGGTGGATAGAGCAGGGATAGAGGGTAGCAAGAGATCAAGGTAGAAGGGACTGAGGGAGGTACTAGAGGTATAATCTTCAGAGTTTGTGTAGTAAGTCAGTTTCTGTCAAAAAGTCAACGAGAGAGTCAGGATTAAAGGAGGGTCCATCTGCAAGAAGGGAAGGTAAAGAAAGGACCACAGAGCGAAGACGCCGTTGGAGGTAAATTCTGCGTGCTTGTTGATAGAGTGGGCAGTCCAACAGAATATGTCGAACAGACACTGGAACCTGACAATGCTCACAGAGAGGGGCAGGGAGCCTCTCCATGAGATACGCGTGAGTAAGACGAGTGTGGCCGATGCGAAGATGGGAGAGTGTAGTCTCCCAACCTCGACATTGGTGACAAGAAGGCCAGAAACCTATAACCGATTTAATAGAATGA